>CAKNWW010158446.1:0-15409 GCA_932074435.1 Andricus kollari | reverse complement strand
TGAAGAAATATATTTTTGAAATAAATTCATACACCATTCGGTCGAAAAAATATTTTTGTAAAATTCTTTATTTGTACCGAGTAGTTCAGAAGTATGCCGCCAGGCGCGCAGAGTTTATGATCTCACAATAGAAATGGATTCTCCAGTCTTTAAGTTAGCCATGCATTTCCACCATACATATAATCTGAAGCAATGTGGTGATCGATGTTTATCGGTCTTCCTAAGCATTAGTCAGTTGGTCTTGCTTAAAATTCTTTTTTCTACTCCGCGAAAATGAAAGAAAATATATTATTATAAATTATAACCATTATAATTGCATCAAATATTTTTTCCAGCAATGTGCCTGCTTAATTTTTGTACTTTACCAATTCAAAATTGTTAAACGATAGAAGAACTTTTTCTGTTTGAGTAAATTGTTCTTTGAATCAACTAATATTTTATCAACTCTGTGTTACGTGTTTCCTTTAAACAATATACTGCATCTTAGAAACAAATAAATATTTATTTCCGTTGCAAAAAATTTCTTTGCTGCAAAGAAATGTTTATTTGACCAAAAAATACGCGTATTTGAATCAAAGAATCATATAGTTGGTTCAAAAAAACTTTTACTCAGTCCGAGTTACATTTATTTGTATGTAATAATTATCTTCTTGAACTGACGCCATACTTCTTTACGTTACGGAACTCACCTAATCATATCAAATACTTATTATTACAGTCAATGACAAATCTATTTCGCTCAACGAATATTTCATAGTGTCAAGTAAATTTTTCGATGTCTTAAGCATAGCGTTTATCAGATACAAACAAAACATTTATTTAAAGTAAAGAAATATTTCTTCGGCCATATTCTGCTCTACCATTTCTTTGAATCAAAGAAATTTTCTTTGATTCAAATAAGTTTTTTTCTCAGTGTAAGGTGAGGACTATAACTGCAGGTGTTGGGGCTCAGAGGTGGTATTTATACTCAAAACTCTCAAAAGCATTACGTACAATTAACGAATTATTATATACAGAGGAATACAATTAGATGAAAACTGAAAGTTTTAAACTTTGTAACGCCGGATTGTACCTGTGAATATTAATGTATAAATATGATATTTTTGGTTAATTCTATTGTTGTTGATCTTAATATTTAACATTTCAGAGATTAATCTTTTTTGATAATTAGCTTCGAAATCACGAATTGTTGCGTTTTTCCAATCAAATTCATGATTATGAGAACTACAATGTGCATTTATAACAAATTCCCTTTTTTTGTTGTTTTTATTTTTGTATTCTTTTATATGTACTTCTAACATTCTTCTGGTTTCACCCATATCACAAACAGGGCAATTTTTACAAGCAATTGTTTTAACAACATTAGTTTGATCCCATTATTTCGACACATCTTTACCTAACTTAACTATGCATAACAAAGAAGGTTTTATCGAAGGTATTACAGTTATATTAAATTTTTTCAATATATGAGAAGTTTGATCAAAAAAGTTTTTTATGTATGGTAAGCAAACTTTTGGTTGACTGGCCAATAACTGTTTTCGAGCAGAGTTGTTTTTATCAGGTAAGTATTTTGTTTTTTGTTTTCGGATCTTTATTTGTTGAGGAATAAATTTTATCGGATAATCATTGTTCTGGAATAATTTAGTTCTAATCTTCAAATTTTTTGTATGACATTTCTTGTGTGATAATTTTATTGCTCTGTCAACCAAGTTGAAGATAATGTTTTTTTTACACATTTTTGGTGACCTGAAAGAAAATTAACCGCCCTACCTGGTGGCTTTTGGTAACAATTGGTGATAATCTTATTATTTTCTTTTATTAAAGATATATCCGAGAAATTAATTTTATTGTTTTCTTCTATTTCAACTGTAAATTGTAACTTTCTGTTAAATGAATTAAATGTGTCGATGATTCAATCAATATGATATTTTTTTGACACATAAAATGGTATTGTTCACGTATCGATAATAAAAAGGGAGAGTGACACCGCGTTTGTCTTTTAGAATTTTTAGGGAATAGCTTTCGATGATGAAATTACAAAAGCTATGGCTGAAGCAGAAGCAAATGTTGGAAGTGACGATCACAATGATAATGAATTTAAAAATAAATTACATATTTATGACTTTAGGTTTGATATTTTTGAAAAATCTAATCACGGTAAAGTTTTTGATGATCAATATAAAAACACTAAAAAAAGGTAGGATAACTGTACCTCTTGTTAATAAGAAAGAATTTTTTTAGAAATTATGGATAAATGGTGGTGTTTCCATGATACTCATGGGTGATTTGTATCAATTACCCCCTGTAATGGACAAACCTATACATTCTAAACCAAAAATTTCCATGTTAATCATTTTAGCACAAAATAAACTTTGGGAAGAATTTGAATTTTTTGAATTAACAGAAATTATGAGACAAAAAGATGAAAAATTGTTTGCTAAATCTTTAAATAACTTATCGAATAGAGAAATGTCTACAGAAGATATATCATTAATTTTATCCAGAATCGCAAATCATTGTGATGTTTCAAATTAAGCTATTAGATGGTATACTGAAAATAAATTGGTTGATATATACAACGAAACAAAAATTAAAGAAAGTGATAGAGTTTGTTTCAGATCTCATGCAATAGAACATATTATGGGTAAAGTAGATTCAAAAAAATAAACACTTAACAAAAATTATGAGAAGGAAAAATCGAGTTCAATGTGCGTTTTTGCCACATAAATTAATTTTAAAATGTGAAAGAAATTATATGATAATAACTAATATAGGTGCTGAAGACGGATTAGTTAACGGGTATTCTTAACGTTGTAACGTTAACTACAAACAATGACAAATTATCAATCTTGTGGTTGGATTTCAATAACGAAAGAGTAGGTTGTAAAATTCTTTGTATGTATAAGCCATTTATGAACATAAATAATATCAGCCTAAATTTGGTTCAATTCGTAAAAAGTTATTTTTCAATAAATGCTAATGAAATAATGGGATATACAATTATAAGAGAACAATTTCCAATAGTTCCTGCTGAGGCCATAACTATTCATAAAAGTCAAGGACAAACTTTCGATAAAGAAAGTATAGATTTAAGACAAAATTATAGAATTACTAGACCTATGCTATACGTAGCGTCAAGTAGAGTGTGCCGTTTAAGAGACTGATACATTCTTGGAAACTTAAATTTTTTACAGAACTTAAAAACAGACAATTCTTTGAATCGTGAACATATTAGACTTCAAACAGAAAAAAAATTAATTTCTAATATAAAAACAAATTTGAGGGTACTATTACAATATTTAATCAAAACGTCTGCTCGTTAAAAATAGTATTGGACATATATTACGCGATCTATGACATAAACATGCATATGAATAAATTTTTTCAGAAACACGATCAAAAAAACATTTCCCCCAGGTGAAATTTGTTTTGTTAAAGATAATTTAGAATTTACAGTTATAAAACATATTCATAAAACAAATGAAAAATCAGCATATCAACATCATGTTCATTTCTTTCATTTAACAATTCTTGATTTTGATATAATAAACGGTTATAAATCACCTAGCATACCAAGAAAAATGTTTCTCAATCATTTGAATGAGATTATTAGCGGCTTTCGTAACAAAAATAGAATTGTTATAGGCGATTATAATTATGATTGTTTTCATCCAAATGGCGAAATACCAAAATATAACTTATTAATATAAAAGTAAATAGTTATTAACTGGATCATTGTTTTCAGGCATACAAAAATTGCTGACTATCAGAATACTATTACAATCCCTATCAGTCTCTTTCAGAATTACTTTATTTGAAAATTTATGATTAAAACGTCTTTTCTATTCATATATCAAATTTTATTTCAGTCGATGAAAAGTTTTTCTGTTTAAAACAGATGTTTCAAATATTACAAATGAGCATAACTTCCTTACTCTTCAATAAAGTGTATTAATATTACAGGTCAATCGATTTGCATCAAATCAAGGAATCTTTTCCTTTATTGCAATAATTTTGAATTATGTTGATGAAAAAAAATGTTACTACAAAAAACCGTTTTTTCAAATATTATGCATTACCATAGCTTCCTTACTGTCACATGAAATGCATCAATATTACAAGTCAATCGATTCGACTAGAATCATCACATCTTTTCTATTCTCACATCAACTTTAAATTATAAGAATATAAATTTTTTTACTATAAAACTCGAGTTTAAATAAGAAAAATTACCATAACTTTCTTACTCTTTAATAAAATGTATTAATATTACACGGACAAAAAAGAGTTCTGTAAACTTTATATTGAACTCCGATTAAAAAAAGTTCAATAAAATATATAGTGAAATTCATTGGAAAATGTTGAAGACTTTCGTAGAAATCACAAATGAGGTATTGAGAGTTTGTAATCACATCATCATAAGGTTTAAATACCTCAATTCAGTCAAATGTATAGAAAAATTCTTGCAAAAATGTTTTAAAATCTCATAGAAATTCGATTCGAGGTATTGAGTGTTTGTGAACTACTTCAATATGATATCTATAGACCTCAGTTCTATAAAATGTAGCTGCGCAGTTGCTACTGTGCGCATGCAGCGACATTTTCTGCATCCCCCTGGCCAATGTGTTTAACAGATAACGCCGGTTAGTGAATAATAATTTATTAGTGAATTATATCTTATTTAAATTTATATACCTTATATAAACTTCATCTATATAGCTATCTAACTTCTTATTAATCTTGAATCTACTAGAACTTATAACCAAGAAATAATTTGCGTTTAAAATTTTTTCGAGATTTAAAATTTCCAAAATTATAAATATTTTAAAGTGATGATTAAAATTTCAAAAGCAAAAAAAAATGGTTAAGAAACGGGTCACAAAAATTTGTCACGCGACCCTGCATAGCTGTAGCTTATATTTTAGATTTTATGTTTAATACTCCGAGTTAAGTTAGCTGCGAGGTTTTGTTAGGAGTTGCGAATGCGTAGGTAGGGGGTTCGAACCCACAGCAAATAAGAATTTTATGAGCGTGCGATTATTAATGTAGTGATTGTTTGCATAATAGTAAATAATTATGTAATTAAATATGTGAACAAATATTAAAGCATAGTAATAATAATGAAAATTAATTTTTTTAGGCGAAAAATCGGTCATCATTTTATAGAACTGTTTTTAGATTTTCTAGAACTATTCTACGTTTTTCGCATCATGCCTTCTAATAGAGATTACGTCACCTTATTCTTTACATTCCATAGCATTTTGTAACACATTTCGTAGAATAGTTCAATGCAATGTAAAACCAAGAAGATTTTAACTTTGATTAAACTACCCGTCGTATCCTCTACTATTAGACTAGTTCTATAAAATTTAATGACATTTTTTTCCGTGTATAGATCAATCGATTCGTCTCGAACCAAGGAAACTTTTATATTGTTGCATCAACTTTGAATTTTGTCAATGAAAAAACTTTTACTATAAAAACCCGATTTTTAAAATGTTATCAAGTGCTAAAAAAATGCAATAAATATTTTTCGAAATCCTTTGGTCAGTTTCAAGATATTGGTGGTGAAAATAATCCCTCCAAATTTCATCAATTTATCTGCAACCATTTTCAAGTTATCGTGTTCACAAAAAAGTGTAACATCCACACACGCTTCCACACACACACACACACACACACACACACACACACACACACACACACAATTGCTGAACATTGTATTAGACATTTTGAAATTGATGAAGGTTTAATTAAATTTAAAAAACATGTGTCTGTAGATATTTATGTAAGCCGCTAGTCCAGACAGCTGCTATTTTTTCCGAAGAACTTCCAGTTTTTTTTAAACAATTATTAAAATTCACATTTGCATGGATAGGCTTTTTCCATTGCGTTGTACAAACTATGGTTTGAATTTAAAAAGATAGTGTAAACAATTCTAAGAAAACCAAAAACAACGAACTATCTTTCTCTAATAGCTTTCGAGATACAATCATTTAAAAAACAAAACCTTTTTTTGAATTTCATCGAAAACTCACTACTGTTTATAGCTTTTTATGTATCATATTACCTGATGTTTTTATGAAAAAACGCTCTACAGACGAGTGAAGATTCAAGTGTTCATCTTTAATTTGCCGAAAAGGGCAAAGTCCTAGCTGCAATAAGTTCAAAGTTATGACCTTTCAAAGTGTACTACTTTTGCCTCATTTTCCCGGGCAATTTCCCCCTACAGAGTTTTCTCGAAACATGGCGTTCTATATGCAAAGTACGATAGTGATGGCAGAGGATGAAATGAAGTAAACAAAATTCTGCGTGAATGAAAAAGGCGAGATTCTAGTCCTATTAGTTTGTGATTTGTGGTTTTTGAAAACACCTCGTTTCCTGCTAATTTTCCGATCAAACATAGAGAAAGGAAATTAAAGTAAACTTAATTCTGTAAAATGAAAAAAGATACGTAAAAGAGAACAGAGACTGAATGAACTTCAGAATGAAGCATTATCCATGTCCACGAATGATTTATAACACGGAAACACACTTTTTGGTGCCAGAAACACCCAGAGCTTCAGCACTTTTTGCATCAGTCTTTGAAAAATCAAGCCGGCTAAGTCTCAGAAATTGAATATGTATGCGAAGCGCTTCCCCAACCACTGTATGAACAAGCAACAGACGAAGAGGAGGAAGCGACATTAAGATCAACTGCGGTAAGCAGGCACCTTCTGCAAGATGATCACGATTTCAGAACTAAGAGGAACATTGACATCCACCTTTCTCCTAAGCCCCAAGATCTGGCTGTAATGGATGCCTCTCATCGTGAGGACATGTCGGAGGTCTCCAACCTCTGGACCTTCAATTTTTCAGTTTATGGTGCTGCGAGAGCTTTGGCTGATTCAAATAGAAAGCTAAACCCGACGATGGATCAAAAGACCAAAAGACGCTTACATTAACTGAACAAGAAGATTGGATGGATAAGATAGAATGCATCCTGTGTTCAGTGTGTGATCACGGAAAGGGTTTCTGAGAATCTGCAATCAGACATTGAACAAGTCAAAGCTGCTGATAATCAAGCAGAATATTGTTGAAAAAATACGGATGTTATCTGATGCGAGGAGGCAAATACAGAAGAAAAAGAGATGGCTCAGGGAGAATCACCAGTTTCTCGCTGACCCCTCACGCCTCTTCAGCGAGTTGAATGAAGATACTAAGAATATCATCCGCTTCAAGGAGTTTTGCGGCAATCTCATAACATCTGAGGAAGAATGTCCATCAATCACTTCCGAAGAGGTGAAAAAAGCACGCAAGGGTACGAAGAATTTTCCCGCTGACCAGATTGTATCAAGAACTTCTGGTGGAAGAAGTTTACTTCTACAAACCAAATCTGGCCCGCATATTCACCTCATATTTAAAGTCGGAAATGCCTATTCCGCAGTGGCTGGTGTTAGGACGCACTATACTCCTACCGAAAAATGGCAACTTGACCAACGTAAAGATTTACAGGCCAATAACTTGTTTGAGCACACTGGATATGACCTCTATAGCTGTCCTAAACAACATGATTGCTCGAAAAATTGAGCCAGTGTGGAGAGAGATGTACGAACAAAGTGGCTCCAAAAAAGGTGTACAATATGCCCAAAGAACCTGCTACTTGACAAGTGCGTCTGCAAAGACGCAGCAGCCCATCAGCGCGTCCTCTCAATGGCCTCGATTGAATACCGGAGTGCGATCGATTCAACCTCTCATAGACTTATCATCTATCTGTGGGAAAGCTTGAAGGTTCATCCACACATATTAAAATGCATAGAAAGATTGATGCCCCTTGGGAAAACTAGATTTACTACCTCACCTGGAAATTATCGTGTGAAAACGAACAACGTCACCTTCCAGAGGGGCGTCTTTCAGGGCGATACCATAAACCCGCTGCTATTTTGCATAACGCTTCTTCCTCTATCTCTCGCACTACGAAAACGTCCTGGATACTTCTGCGGCGACACTAATCATCGCGAGCATAAGGTCACTCATGTATTTTATGTGGATGACCTGAAGATCTATGCTTCTGGTAAAAGCAAACTTCAGAGTGCTTTAAATATCGTGAAGGAGTACACAGGAGTGATTGGCATGAACTTTGGATTGGACATGTGTGCCAAGATTCATCTGAAGAAAGGAAAAATTGTTGGCGTTCCCAAGAACCCTGATCTTGTGGATATAAGTGTTCATAGACATATTGACACTGGAGAGACCTATACATACCTGGGCGTGCGTCAAAGTTGCATTCTGGACATAACAACAGAGAAGGAGTCTCTCCGAAGAAGATACAAGCATCTTCTTCGACAGATTTGGTCATCCAATTTGTCGGCGGTGAAGAAGGTATCTGCAACTAACATGCTTGCCGTCCCGGTTCTACTCTACTCGCTTGGAGTGGTTGAATGGACGAAGAACGAGCTCACGGCCCTCGATATCGCCACACGTAAGATCATGCATATGCATAAGAGCTTGCATATAAATTCGTCCGTTCCGCGATTATGCATCGCACGCTCTCAACGCGGACGTGGACTTCTGAATCTCCAATGTCTTCATAACCGAATTGTTCTGAGCACATCTTACATCGTTGCAAATAGCAGAGATTCTCTCCCAAGAATGGTCAGGAAACACGAGATGATTGACAAAGAAGCATTCGTTTACAAAAAAAAAAATTGAGGTACAGGGGTTTCATTGTCGCATATCAGGACGGTGTTATTTCCACCTTAGTATACCGTGACCGCATTTTATGTCAAGAAATTCCCAGCGATGGGTGCAGAGCGTGTCATGCACACGTTGAGTACCTGTAGCACATACTATCTGGGTGTCACACTCACGCGAGAATGACGTATCTCTACAGACATAATGCAGCCCTAAGACTGCTTTATCACCATCTTTGTCGCTCTTACAGTGTTGGCTGCAACCCTGTTCTGCCGAACGCTACGAGGAAGATAGAGTCAATTGTCCAAAGCGAGAAGTGCCAAATTTTTTGGCACTACAATTTTTGGACAGCAGTCTGCGTTGCACACTCGTGGCCTGACATCGTTCTCCAAGTCTTCGAGAAACGAACTATATTCATGATCGAATTCTCGTCTGCGGCCGACTACAACATCACTGCCAAGGAGAAGGAAAAGAGGGAGAGGTATGAAGACCTTAAAAGGGAGCTGCAGCGACTTTACCCAAAATATTCATATCACTGGTTCGATACCTTAAAGCCATACCCGCATGCCAAAAATATGCCAAGGCACTTGCGAGATGAATGCAGAAAGCTGTCATCCTTGGGTCGTTTCGTGTCCTCAAGACACATGAGGGTTTCGCCGGCTTGTCGTTGAGATTTCATCATGCCCAGTGACCGCCCATCTCACGGTCGAGAGACTTGGCCATAGGTGTGATTTACCGTGGTTCTGCTGGGAGCCGGTGTCTTTTTTGGATGGCAGTTGCTCCCAGTGGAAACCTGCGGTGCTTGTTTACCACTTTTTTTCAAATTATATATGTATATATTGGGCAACTTTGGCTTGAAATATTGAGAAAAATCCTCTTAATATGAATATCCAGATTACTTCTTCGAAAAGTTTGTCGTGAATTGTTTAAAAAAGTTTTCATAACCAAAGAATTTATTCATTACAAAAAATATTCTGTAAAATATTTTTCAGGAAGTTCGAACCAAGACAGGATTTGTTCATTTTACGCTTATTTGGTACAATCACACATTTTCAAGTTATATTATATCATAAATAAGTAAATTTGCACTAAAATTGACATATTTTCCTGTAAATATCTCAGCACCTTTCGTACTAAAAAATTTATAACAAACGCAAATGGCTTTTCAGGAAACTTGCTCCACAGGAAATAGAAATTTCCTAATTAAGCTATATATATTGTTTATATAAAAGTATAAAGAGAAAAGTTGTAAATAAATCGATCAAAAAAAAAAAATTTTCTTTGTAGAGTATGTGCTTTAAGAAGTTGCTTGAATTTTTTTAATTCTTCGGTGCAGTAGGTGATGAATATGTACCTGCAAATATAGCTTGTTAAAACAATTAACGAACAGGTTTTCGAAAAAGAACCTTAGTGAATACAGATGTGTTGGTGGCGACTCGATTATAATTCGTAGATATGAAATATTTTTCAGTCTTTAAGGACAGCATATTTTGTTTTCTTTATTATAACACTGTTTTGTATTTCTTACATATCAGTCCTAGAACTTATATAGAGTTGTTACAGAATTAATTCGGACATAAGTGACAAAGTTATACATTTTTTCTAGATTTATTACAGAACGTGCGAAACTGAGTTCCCGCATTGTTTTAAAATTGTTATAGAGCATGTATAACTGCCAGTTTTAGAATTATTCCAGAATTGTCACAGAACGTGTGTCTCACAGCGGTCTAGATCTGTTACAGAATTGTTACAAAGTTTTCTTTATGACATATTTACTCGCATGTTACTAACCTGTTACTTGTCTCTTCTGGATCACGTTATTTTGTATTTCAGAACAGTTACAGATCTGTTCTGTAACGATGTTTTCGGGGTCAGCACAGAAACCTGTACAGGACCATTTAAAGGTTCCCTTGTCGGTGCAGGTTCCTTTGGAGGATCATGTACAGTTTTCTTTGCCAAATTCCTGCACAGGAACCGTAAAGATTGCCTGTGCACGTTCGTGTGCAGTTTCGTGTACAGGAACATGCACAGGATTCTCCGAGGTTCCTGCACAGGAATTTCCAGCTGGGTAGCGTAATAGTGCGTCATATTTACGTTATTGACGCGCCAGGCCGGGCAACCACTGTGATAAAAACCAGGAATTTACTGTTCATAATACTCTACAACATACTCTATTTCCTGACGGACTTTGAAGTTTTTTTTTTAAATTATTAAAATTAAAATCTGGAGGTCCTCAAACTTCTAGATTTTTCAAAATATAATTTTTTGTGCAACAATATATAAACACATATAGTGACGGAATTATAGCAATTTCTAACCAATTTTATTTTATCTGAAAAAAAATTACTTAATCAAACACGCTACGGACCAAAATTAATGCATAAATACATAACGACCATAAATAATTGAATGTAAAAGTTAACTGTTATAAACAGTTTTTATGCACAAATACTTCATCAGATTTGTAATAAGTCATAAACTATCATCACACGTCAACAATTGCTAATGCTGTAACCGATTTCATCAACAATTAATCAATTTTCGCGTTTTTCCCTAGGTTTTCATTATCTCTTTTCCACTTGAAAAAATGAAACAATTTCAAGATTTAATTGTTTATAATAAATACGTATCGGAATTTTGTGTTATTAATGAACGTTTTATGCAAGCGAAAAATTACTTTATAGAACTTCAATATGTAACCGTAATAAAAATATTCCTCATGATTATTTGAATCAAAATTGTAATTGTGGCAATGTTCAAATGAGATAATATTTTTTGTCTCGTAAAATCTTGATCAAAAATTAATATTAGATAGCTTCCAAGAAATATTTCGAGATGATTTAATAGGAAAACTGATTTATTTTGCTGAGTTGAATTTTAACTATTTCAATTACTATGTATTATTTCTTACAATAATGATTGTTTAAAAACAGAGCAATTTGAAAGTTTACTTTAATTTATAACTAGTTGTTTAAGTTCAGGTGTGTGCTTTAAATTTTACTTCAGGTGATGGTAAACTGAAAATGTAGTGTTTAATTATAATTATAAATAATACAATTTCAACAGTTTTTCCCCCTGATATTGACCTACTTTAGGGTTTTAGTGAAATCTATTGCTGCAATACTTTTGAATATTGCCGTAATATCCACGCCATAATTTTGTGCTGGTGCGTAATAAATCCTAATAATGCGTAAAAGGGATTGCTGCGTTCAGGGTTCTGACAAGTGAATTCCTCCTCCGTCCTATGTGGGCGAGATTGAATTGAATAAAAACTGATAATTTCGTGTAGATTGAACGTTTTGGCACAATTTCTTTAATGATGATATTATATTGTAAACTTTAAGTGTATGGAGCAATGGGTAAATATTAACCAATTTGGTCAAAATTTAGTGGACTTCCCGGTAAGAAGAGCAGAATTCAAAAAAATTCAGAATCTGCATTCCCATTAATACGTGAATTTTCCTCCATCGAAAGTTCCACCAACGAATAGAAAAAAAAGCAAAACCTATTCCTTTTAATCGACTTAAAAAACTTTAATGGAAGTGTATTGGGAGGAATTAAAAAGTGGAGGAACGCAAAAGAAAGAATAGAAAGAAAGAGAATAATGTCACTTTGAAGACGCAAAAGCTAGTCCTTTTAATCAACTCAGAAAAATGTAATGGACGCGTATTGGGAGAGATTAAAAAGTGGAGAAATGTCACTTTTATTATTATCTTTTGATTGGACTTGGATTCTGTCTTATTCTTCAGAGATTCTTATTAATTTTTTAATAGTATTTTGAAAAAGAACTTGAATAGAGCGTGTACGGAAAAACAATTATATAACAATCGCGCAAAAAGACCGGTTCACTGGGAAAATAATATATTACTGTTTGACATTTGAGAGACGCGTCTTCTTACAACGGCCCGTTGAGTTAGACTGGCATCATCATTGTCATGTGACACGTGTGTTTGTTGGAGAAACAGAAAAAAGGGACAGATTAGAAGGAATTAAAATAATCGAAAATAAAGCATGTAAGTATGGAATTAAAAATAACCATGACAACAAAATTGAAATTTCCAAACCTATGTTGCACACGGAGGAATAGGGACCATGTAAGTGCACACATTTTGTGGACGGATTAGAAAGAATTAAATTAATCGAAAATACATCATGTAAGTATGGAAGTAAAAATAACCATGAGAGGTGTGTCTACTGCTCGCATTAAGAGGAATTTAAAAAATGGAAAATATGTTCGCTTGCATGGAACTCAACACAACTGGCAATCGTTAAGGAAATAGAAAAGAATTGGTTTCGGAGATAAACCTATTCTTTCGTTGGGCACTTCTTCCGATGGAAAATTAGCACATTCAAAAAAATAAAATAATGCACACTTTTTCCTTTAAATATGAAAATATAAAATTTTCTCTATTCTTCTCTTCTTACTGGGTTCCTTTAGTAGTGGTATAGGGCCGGTTCTGGACCGATTAGTGTTAGTGCATCTCCGTGTGAGGATGAGTTTGTATTTGTGTGTATGCGTGCTTGCGTATGGAGAGGGATAATGTGTCATGTTTTCGCTTACGTCGTAAGAAAATACCAAAGAGATGAGTCATAGTATCACCCTTTGATATGAGCCGTCATATGTCATATTTTATAGATACTAAGGAATTTAATATATAAACAATGGTATCAATTACATAGAATGCAGAGAATTGTTTTCAAAATGGTTTCATGTTACATGTATATTACTGAGAAAATGACGCAATGTTACATGCTTTTATGCAAGTTCGAACAAGTTTCGCTTGTGCACGTCACGCAAATCGCAGAAGTCGGTGATGTGCGTCTCGTCTCATATTCAAGCTCTCATCATCCCTTTAACCAATGCCGCTTATGTGATTTTATAACTGTACAGGGAATTTTCAACATAAACAAAGGTGTCATATTATATATTACAGAACCGTTCGGTGATGTGCGTCTCGTCTCATATTCAAGCTCGCATCATCCCTTTAACCAATGCCGCTTATGTGATATTATAACTGTATCAGGCATTTTTAGCATGAACAATACAAATATTTATTATCAAAATTAGTTAACTGTTTTGATATGAGTGTTAAATTCTAATTTTTTGATAAGATTTTTTAAATATGTGAAGTCTTAGGTGTTCTGAGCGATTTGCTGCTTTAAGAGTCACCATATTACACTTTTTTCTGTAAATAAATATGATAAAATATTTCGAAATTTGAATTTTTTACTCATCTGCTAAAGCTTCTGCATAATATAGTTTATAGAAATAAAGGATGATTTATTTATTTCAGTCTAAATAAATATGGCTAATTGAATTTAAAAACATAATTTTTAATAAGCAAAGAGGGTAATACTGATAGATGGATATAATAAATGTAAATACAATTATTTCACAATGCACAACATTTTGTGTAAATAACGTGAAGGTTACTTATAATTTAAATTATGCATTTCATGTAAGCATTTTCAAGGTTTCATTTTTCAATTTTTCATTGATTTTACATTGCAAAAACATTGTCTGCTGTGAATACCATGATTTTCTACACGTTTTCAGAAAAAGTTTCGCACAAAATACAACAGATAGTTTTGATAATAATAATAATAATGATAATAATCTGAGGATATATGATGCAAAATGATTTAATATATGTTAAGTTTATTGGATGCGTTTGCTCAATTGACACTACTGGAAGAGAGTTTGAATTAAAAAATATATATTTTGCTGAAAGAATGGTGGTTTGTTCCATAATGGCTTTCAGTGAAAATGTGATGACCAATGAAATAACATTCATATATAAAAGTGTTAAGGATATGGAAGGAAGAATAATACCAGAGATGGTAAATCAATCCAATACGATTATGATATTATATATAGTGGAGAATTCTGCTTTATGGCTACAAATGCATATATTGCTTTCAACGAAAGAAAGAATGAGAAGAAACTGATTTTTCAATATTTTACTGTTATTATATCCTACGTAAAAATAAAAAATAAATGATGAACATACTGTAGAAGAGTACGAAACTAGCCAAGACAAAGAAGCATCAAACAAGTGCTGGAGCGAGTGCTGCTATGCCGATTTGAAGGAGTTAGATGAATATTATAAGAATGAGAATTTTGATTACATTACAACAGAAGCGAATTTATGAAATATGAAAACTTCACTCTAATAGAAGAATTAATTGCTTCGATTTTCTACAGATTAGAATGAAAGAAAACATACAAGAGCGATGGAGTTCTTATAGTTGTATTCAAGTGTGTGAAATATATGTATGTATATAATAATGGATATATGTGAAAAATGTATACTTACGTACATTAAATAAGTAAAAGATAGTAACAACGTAATTGTTATTTTATTTAATCCTAAGTACATAGTACATAGTACAAATCACACACATATACATATACATCCGCGTACATAAATTAGATATATATAGCAAAGGAAGATTAGAAGGGAAATAAAATAATAATTTATTCCTAAAAGTGAGTAGTGAAATAAAACTGTTGTAAATGATTTCTGAGTTATGTCTTCAATAATAATGAAATAGTGTATAATTTATCTATATCTAGAGTTTTACTTACGAAAAAATGGACTTTTAACTCATAAGAAAATGGCAGTAATGCATGAAGCAATGTGTGTGCAAGTGAGAGGGAGAGAGATATATATATATATAGAGTGAGGGAGAGATATGTAATGAAAGAACTTTTGAATCCTAAAAAATCATTTTG
>CAKNWW010158404.1:0-15699 GCA_932074435.1 Andricus kollari | reverse complement strand
TTTTTTAAATTAAGAATTGTTCATAATACGTAAAATACTACTTTATACTGATACACAACTTTTCAATCAGAGCGAGGCAATTATCAATTAAATTTAACAAAAATAATTTTTTAAATAATTTATTATTATTTATAATTATATTCTCTCAGAATAATGCTAGAAAGTTGCAGCTTTTTCTAAAATTTTCCACTTTTTCGAATTTTCAATTAGAGTGAGATTATAATAAATTCAGTTTCACAGGCATAATTGTTTCAACAATTTATTAATTTTAATAATATTCTCTTTGAATAATGCCAGAAATTTGCGGTTTTTTCTGAAATATTCAAATTTTTGGTCACTTTTCGATTAGAGTGACTTAATAATTAGTAAAATTTAACAAATGTAATTGTTTAAACAAATCAATATTGTTTATAACTAACTTCTTCTATAGTAATGCTAGATAGTTCCGGCTTTTTTTGAAATTTTCCACTTTTTGTGAACTTTTTACTTTATGAGATAATAGCCAATGCAAGTTAACAAACATAATTGCTTGAACAGTTTATTATTGATTATAACTATCTTCTTTTAGATGATTAAAAACGTGTTGTTTTTTCTGAAATTTTTTACATTGCTTCGTCTTTTTAGTTATGAACATATAATAAACAAATAATAGAGGAAATCATTTCTTAAACATAATATTTCGTTTTTGTCAATATATTTGTCTGAAATAAAATAGATATTTGAAATATTCTTCAGATTTTCCATATGAATCTATATGAATCATATTATGTCCTGAAAGGAAGCGGAAATGGGTCTATTTCATTTTCAAAGGCAAATGTAACATGTGCGCTTAAAGAGTTCCACTTGGGCTTAAAATTCCGCGAATTTATCGGCTATATGATTTTGTATGTAACTCCATATCGGTCACAAGGGCCCTTTCATGCGACGCCCACATTTTTTCCTTTTATTTTTCCATTTTTTTTTTACATTTTATTTTTCGGATACCCTTTTTTGCCCCTCTTCCCTAAGGTGAGCCCCCCCCCCTCGAAAAAATTCCTGGCTATGCCGCTGATCCCGAATGATCTCCAGAATCCAGATCTCTCGGCGTCTCACCGACAACTGAACTATGCCTGCTCACGCGCTCCATCTAACCCGCTTTCTCGACTTTTTTACAGGGTTACAGCTAAATACAACATAATCTTGCTCTAAATAATAATGTTTATATTGTGACTCTTACAATAGTGTAGTTATATGCGGTACGGAAAACTAAAAAATGTCATGCATTTTTACCCATCTCTTACGGTTCACGAGATATTAGTTGTTAAAAATACTATAACCGTAAATTCCCTTCAGGTGCCCACGGAACGTTCCGTCCTATTAGGGTACTGAATATAAATAGGATAGAAACATGAAAAGCCATGTTTAATTCCAACCATGATTAAAAAAGATGTTATATTTTTGCACGAAAAATTTTAGATGAAATTTTTGTGAAATTTTTATGGGAAATTTCACGATTTTTCAATGCATTTTAAACACGGTGTAGATTTTTCGTATTCTTAAATTTAATCCTAACCTCAAAATCTTAAAAAAGCTGCCATCGCATTTCACATCAGCATTTGAATTTGATATCAAAAATTATAACGACTTCCATGATTCACAGTAATATTACTTAAATATTAATGTCCATATTAATAGCAAATAATAACTTATAACTAACAATATTAACTTATAACTAAAAATACTATAATGTTATATTAACATCACTCAGAAGAAGCAGCCCTGTGCATCTGAAAATCAGACGCTAGCGATCTCTTGGTATCCTAAGTTGATTAGTTCCTAATATCTCCAGCGCGACGCTAGTTGTCCCATCACTCCCTGTTTTTGCATGGTAAGCAATGGAACTAGACCATTTTTTTAAATATTTCAGTAAACAAAATGTTATTTTCGTGAAAAAATATTGAAATTAAAATATTGTTACTCATTTTATATTTCAAAACAGTTTTCTAAGTGATGTCTATAAATGCTAAAGGTAAAACATGAATTAAAACGTCATTCAATAATCTTATAAAAGTGGAATGTAAGATTTGAAGAAAAAGTTAAATATGATCCTTTTTATTCCTGAAAACACAATAAATAATATTTATAATAAAACATAAAAAGAATTGCGTGAACAAAATTTTAATGTCACTCAAGTCTAAGCTTACCATTTGAGTGTTTAATGAGTACTTACACTCTTGAATATAATGGATATGATATAATTGAAATTTCATTGAATATAATTCTTACTTACGACCATGTAATATCATAATAAGTAAAGAACATAAAAAAAATGTTATTCAATCAGTAAAATTTTTGAAAAAATATAGTTTTTAGAGAACCAAATATAAATTATAATTTTATAAAACTTCTAAAATGTAAATAGAATCAATATTTTAACATCTTTCTTTTAAAGAATCTTATAAGGATATAATGATAAAAGAGAGAAATTACACGAATTATTTTTTATGCTCTTCACTGCTGCTTAAATAAAATTTTTTCAAATATAAATTTAGTTGCATTCAATTTTAAATACATTACATCCAGTATATATTCAGAAGCGAGAAATATTATTAATATTATTTATTATGTTTTTGTACATAAATATTTAGGATCATATTTTACTTTTTATTCAAATTCAAATCTAAGATATATTCCACTTTACCATGATTATAGTGCGACCTTTTAATTCATATTTTTCCTTTCGTATTCATAGAAAATGATTGTAAAACAATTTTGAAATATTTAATGAGCTTGAGGTATTAAGAACTAATCAACTCAGGACAGTTGCGGGGTCAAGTTAAAATCCGAAATATGGAGATATGCAGATATTGTTTATTGATTAGAAATAGTTAAAACTATTATATTATTAACGCCTATCTAACCAACCTATGATGGCAGACAAACGCGGAATTTCGCCAAAAAGGACAAAACCATACTCCTCATACTTAATGTTGCCGTCGAGCGAGGCCTCGACATTTTTAAGTCAAGCCAAGGCGAACCTTACTTGCCGGTTTAAATTGATCGTACCTTGAAAATTTCGAGGCCTTGGTTTGGAGGCTTGAGTTTTCACTGTCAGAGGCGCGAACTCCTACCATTTAATGAAAATACCGCACTCTGAGAGCCCAGCGCCTCCCTGACCCTTCTCAGCAGGGTACTTTTGTCTGCAAGGTGGCAGAAAGAACGAAGATTTTTTTTTAATTTTTAAATTAACGAAATGAAAATAAAATATTCGGTATCTACAAGCTTTTGCAATTCCCGGCATATGTAATTTATTTAGGAAAGTTAAAAAATTTCCCCTACAATCATCCTACGAGAGTTTTAATTTATTCCCCGTTCCCAGGCTGTCGGTTCAGCGTAGGAAAGATGCACATCTGCTATAGCCCCCATGAGAAGCCCAAAAAGCTCGCTTTTCAAGGCCTTGAATGGCTTGAAATGCGAGGTCTCGAGTTATCCTGCCTTGCTTTTCTCGACCTCCGCTTAGCCATTCCTCGTCTTGAACGACATCACTAGTCATACTCTAAAAGGCCTTCATTGCGACCGTGAGATAGGTGATTACAGTCTGCGATGGTCCAGCAAAAGTTTTGTGCACCCTGAGGACACGGTTCCACCCAAGGACGCCGATGCCTTCTGTATCTTCCCCACAAGTGTCTCAGCATTTCGTTGACACGCATGGATGCTTTTTTAGGCTAATTAACAGTGAAAGCTTGGCACCCCCAAGAAAAACGATGATCAGGACGACTAGCCTAATAGAATATTCCGGGTATAACCGTCGCAACTCCCTTATAAGGTCTTTATAGCTCTCTTTCTTTTCATTATCCTTGGCTGTGATGTTCATGTCGGCTGGTGACGAAAATTTGATAACGAACATGGTACTCCTCTCAAAGTGAAGGAAAACTATGTTTGGCGGAGTAGTGTCAGGGCTAATGCCGTAAGAGTGACAGAGATGGCAATAAAGCACTCTCAGTGCCGCATTGTGCCTTTAGATGTACGTCGTTCCCGCATGATTTGGACAACTAGATAGTAGGTGTCCTAGATGTTCGGAGTGTTCATGACACGCTCTGCAGCTATCATCGGGAATGCCTTGGCTCAAAATGTGGCGATGGTATGCTAGAGTGGAAATGACACCGTCTTGACATGCCAAAATGAAACCCTACGTGCCCGACTTCAATCCGGGTGATTTAAGGAAAGCAAACGTTAGCCCATACGACATCGACTGAACCTTCACATTTCTGTGGAAGATGCCGTGCATACTCTTGTCGAGGAGCTGTCCGCGGAAGTTTTTATCCTGTGATTTCTTGATCAGGGCCTTCAGGAGTGAGTACTCAAGATGAATAATGTTCGATGCATTTTGCTCACCCCTGATATTGAAGTCAAGGCCAAGTGTTTCAGGAGTATCCTCCACTGTTTTGTACAGTAACGCTTCTTTGGCCACTTCTTCGTGTTTCCTGACCATTTTAAGAAGAGGTCCTCGTCCATTTGCGACTATATGTGGTGTACCCAGATTAAGCCGGTGTCAAGACATTCAAGATTGAGTATTTCATGACCGCCTTGACGGCGTGAGATGTAAAGTCGCGGAATAGACGACTTAAGGTGCACGCTTTTGTTCATGTGCATAACTTTTCAGTTTCGGTTCCTTTGGAATCGAACCGAAGGGCCTATGACAAAGCCACCGGACACGTCCTCGTATTGCGGGTAGAGGGTCCCTATACTAACGGTTTCTGTTGAATATGGATACAATAATTAATGAGCAGTCGCTGACAGCTGTCCAGGGATGGTGACAAAGGAAGCTACCTCCAAGCGGAGGCGCAACAACCGTGCCGAAAGCTGAATGGCACGTGGATGAGGTGTCTCCAGTGTTGACTCTCAGATGCCGGGCGAACTCTCAGAGTATGCAGCGGTTCAAAACAATTGAACGCGCAGGGCTCCCGACAATATGACGAAAAAAAATGCCGACTACCCTAGAGTTGGGGGCGCCAATGGAGACAGTCAGTGCGATGGACCGGCAAAATCTCAATACATTTGAGTGGAAGGATCGACTTAGGGACCAGTATGGCCCGTAAACGAGAATGTTACATGGCACGACTGCATGGCCGGTGGTGCGAGAAACACTCAGAGGTCTTGCACTTTGTGCATTAACGTCTGCGAAACCGTGCCGAGGACCTCCGGATAAAGAGCGCCTACTCAACCGCAGCCAGAACAAGCCGGCAACATAGAAAGAGAGGCGACACTCAGGCCAACCGCGGAAAGGCATCCAATAGAGGAAGAGCGATGCTTTAGGACCAGGAGGAACATCAACATCCTGGTTATCTCAAGCCCAAAGATCTGGCAAATGCAAACCGTAACACGAAACCAACGGCTGATCATAAAACCAAAAGACGAATGCATTAACTCAGCACAAATATAGGCTGGGCAAGACAGTATGCGTCCCACATTCAGTGTGTACATAACATGTGGCAGGAATTTCACTTCCAGGATTCAGCAGTTCGCGCGCGAACTGCGGATCCGTCATCACATACGCAACAAGTCAAGGCTGCTGACCATCAAGCAGCATATTGTTGACAGAATACGGATACTATCTTTACGCTAGGAGAAGCCTAGTGCGGTGGGAAAGGTGGGTCAGAGAAAATATTAGTTTTTGTCTGACCCATCTCGACTCTTCCAAGACCCTCCAGTTACTGTCGACCATCCGCCCACACCAGACGAGGTCGAGGCATTTTGGAGAGAAGTCTACGAAGTCCAGCATCCACTGAAAGGAAACTCAAAGAATATAAATAGCTGCAAGGAGCTTTGCAGTGCCCTAATAAAACCTGAGGAGAAATGTCCACCTATTTCTACCGAAGAGGTGAAAAAGTATTAAGAGGCATGAAGAACTATTCCACTCCGGGACCAGATAGTATCAAAACCTTCCGGTTGAAGAAGTTCCGTTCAACCCATCAGCATCTGGCTTGCATTTTCACCTCATATCTAAAGTCTGAAGAGCCTGTTCTGGAATGGTTGGTCGAAGGACGCACAGTACTCGTCCCGAAGATGGACAACTGGTCCAACCCTAAGAATTACAGGCCAATCGGACTTGCCAACAACGTGGCTCAAGGAAAGGCGTAGCAGGATTTCGGGAGAACCTGCTCATAGATAGATATGTTTGCAAACAGGCAGCATCCTACCAGCGCTATCTATCGATGGCCTGGATTGACTAATGGGAAGCTTTCGATTCAACCTCCCATAGATTTATCATCTGTCTGTTGGAAAGCTTAAAGGTTTATCCACACACCGTGAGGTGCATAGAGAGATTGATGCCTCTTGGGAAAACCAGATTTACTATCTCATCTGGAAAACACCGTGTGAGCCTCTCCTCTTTCGCCTCCAGGGTGTCTATCGATTGGCCATTTTCAAATTCCCGGTCATTTCTCGGTTTTCTCCCGGTCAGTTTTGACCCAGTACATATCAAGGTAAATCCATCTGTGATTCCTTTTTTTAAGTATTTGTGATAGAAAATGAAAAATATTGGGGCATACTTCGAGTAACTACTTTATTAACATGTTATCACTATGTTAATTTTTACAAATTGTGAGTAAAAAACATACATATTAAAGGTTCAAACGAATGTCTTTAAAAATGTATCTTTTTTGGATAAAGCCGAAAAAAAGCCTTTTCGCGCGAAAATTGAACATTTATCTTTTTTCTCACTAGGAATCTAGATTTTCCCGGTTTTTTGCCGGTTCGAGCGAATTCCCGATTTTTTCCCGGTTTCCCGGTAGAATAGACACCCTGGCCTCACATTATTGCCACTATTTCTCGCACTTCGCCACTCCTAAGGGTACTTCTGCGGCAAACCTGGAAATCGAAAGCATGAGGTCACTCATGTATTTTACATGGATGATCTCAAGATCTGTGCTAAAAATAAAGAGCAATTAGATGTAGGTTTAGGGATTGTCAAAGAGGAAAACTTAATGGCATCCCCGAAAATCCTGATCTCGTTGATAGAAGTGCTATACGAGAGCTTGGTGCTGGTGAGACCTATACATACCTGGGTGTGTCACAAAGCCACATTCAGGACGTAACATCTACTAAGAACGCACTCCGATGCAGATACAAAGATCTTATCCGACAGATTTGATCCTCCGAAATGACGGCGTGGAACAAAGTATCTGTAACGAACATGTTTGCCGTCCCGGTAGTACTCTATTCATTTGGAGTGGTTCCATTGACGAAGGACGAGCTCAGATCCCTCGATATCGGGTCACGAAAAGTTATGCACGTGAACAAAAGCATGCACCTTAAGTTGTCTGTTCCGCGATTTTACATCTCACGCCTTAAAGGTGGTCGTGGAATAATAAATCTTGAATGTCTGTACAAAGCACAGGAGAAAAACTTCCGTGAACAGCTCGACAAGAGGATGCACGGCATCTTTCACAGAAATGTGAAGGATCAGTCGATGTCGTATGAGCTAAGGTTTGCTTTCTTTATATCACCAGGATTAAAGTCGGGCACGGAGGGTTTTATTTTGGCGCGTCAAGACGGTGTCTATTCAACTTTAGCAAATCGTCGCCACATTTTAAGCCAAGACATGACCGATGATAGCTGCAGAGTCCTAGTCATCTGTGCTCTTGAAAGACTGGTAAATGGCCTGAAAAGCATGTCTTTGTGTCAACGAAATGCTAAGATACTTGCGGGAAAAATGCAGAAGGCTGTCGTTCTTGGGTCGCTCCGTGTCCTCAGGATGCACGAGACTTTTTCCGGATCGTCGTATCGAGTCCATTGCAGACTGTAACCGCCTATATCACGGCCGTGAGACGTGGTTACAGCTGACGTTACCGCGATTTCGCCGTGAGCATGTGCAATTGTGTAAAATGGCACCCACTCACGGCGAAATCCAGTGGTTGTCATTGTGACAAATTTTTAATTATATATATATGTGTGCGGGGTCGAAATAAAGTAAGCGCTATTTTATTAAAAATTAAGTTAAGCCCGTTTTCAGTATGCATTAATCATAACTAATACTTGTACACATTAATGTTTTGTATGAAAATGTTTTAACATTCAAAAACAATTAAATGCATTTTGAAACTGTAATGAGAAGTAAAAACCCAGAAAGTTGACTTTTTTTGGTTTGGCACTTACTTTGTTTCGACCTTAATCTTGTCTTGTACTTTGTTTAATATATATATTTTATGTAATTAACTAAAAATGTGTCTTCAATATAACTCCATGCTCTCATACATTTTAAATTAATAGAAGCTATTCATTCTTTAAACGAAAATTAAACCTATTCATAAAAAATGGTCAAAATGTGTGTTTGTTTATATAATTAACAGTTGTTGTAATTTTGAAAAATGTGACACCAAGTAGTCTTTTGCAAAATATGTCGAGTTAATTCCGCAATAAAAATGAAATAATTAATAAACAGCAGCTATTCTTAACTAGTTGTAAGCGCACATTATTATTTGTCATATTTCATACAAAATCTATGGATTTAAAATAGCTAATGATTGCGAATCACGAAAAAATAACTTTTACTCAATAGTTTCTTTATAACATTATAAACTATTTTCTTCCTACTTTAACCTACTGGAAATTATTTTTAGTTAGTCATTACATTGATTTATGACCGATTTTAATAATTTTGAAATTCTTTAAAGAAATGGTATCAATGAAAAGTTAGACAAAAAAATTTGAACTATGTTGTTGAATAATACATTTTTCTTTAATCAGGATGATATATTCGCAGTTACTCGTTATACCTGGAAATCTTACGGTCATTTCTAAAAAAAAAACACATCAAAATCGTTTAAGAATTCTACTGCCGGTCGATTTTTGTCCCAAAAAGGTGCTTTTTTCCCAGTGTGTGCCACAAAGAAAAGAAAATTATGTAACTTTGTTCCAAAGAAACAACATTTTTAATAAAAAATTTATTTTTTATAATTCACCTAAATATTCAAGTAGTCCTGAGTTCGTAAAATATTTTGCCTCGGAAAAAAACAATATGTTTCAGCCCCAAACAATTCCATGACATCACCAGGGTCAGGCTACCGGATTTCATATGAAATCGTTATAGGTAATTATGTACACAGTAAATCTCAGGGATATTTTTCACCTAAAGTTGGATAAAAACGTTGCAAATAATTGACAACTATAATTATCTGACGTCGGATAATTTTTATCCGCCTCCCGATAAAAGTTATTGTAGTTTTCAATTGTTTGCAACGTTTTTATCCAACTTCAGATAAAAAATATATCTGGGATTTATTGTGTACATTGTACTTTATTAGAAAAAATAAAACAAATAAAGAATATTATTTTGAATAATAATTATTGTGAGTTACAAAATTGTCTGAAACTTAAGAACAGGAATGATTCAAAAAATAAGTTTAAAAAATACAGTTGTTTTTTCAAACATACTTTATGAACCAATAGATTGATACATTTTTAATGAAAATTATTTTTTAATTTTTTCCTATTGTAAATTTGTAGGCATTTGTGTAAAGAATCAAATATTGATTAAAATTCGATGAGTCTCAACAATTATAATTGAAATAGACTTTATAAAAGTCTAACTAATATTACAGATATTTTCAGGTAACAACAAATGGCACTCATTTCATTTTCCTATTGAGTTTTATTTCACGTAATCATTTTCTCTACTTTTAAATTCTGCGAATGACTGATCGCGAATGTGGACAGTAAACGAGTCTAATCTACATTGGAGTGACACATGATAGTGGCTTCCAATGATCAATTTCAGTCTTGACTCATGCCTTATTAAGGCGAGAGACAACCTTTCTATAAATAATTAACTGAAAACAATTCAGAACGATAGAAAGAAATTTGAATTGTTTCTAATCGTGTTTCTTAATCGTGTGTGCACGATTGGGAAAGATTGAGTGTTGCAAAGTTTCAATCGTTCCCAATCGGGCCAATCGGTAGTAGGATTTCGAGTTTATGAAGCGGCAATTTGATGGCAGCACTTTCGTCACGCGGGAATTATTTGAAAACGTTTATTTACTTTCTTCGAAGCAACACTTTTTAAGGAATATGTTCATTCAAAAAATTTAATAAATATTTTGTAATCATTTTCGCGAGCTGAGAGTGCTAGGCCGTATTAGGTCTGAACATGAACTTTCTTAATTATCAATTTTTAATAAATACAAATTTTAAGCTAAAAAATTTTGTCACTCCCAGAAAGTATTTGTTATTTATAGAGGAATAACCCTTCAAATTAATAAAACAACAATAAATTTGTTTTAACATATTATCAGGCCTAGAATAAGAAAATTTGTAATTTCATTACAATGAATGATTTGAGATGGCCCCAAAACATTTTTGTCCCTGGTATAATGTGCACAAGATTTCTTGTACCATATAAAAAGAATATTATACAAAAGTAATAAATTAAAAATTTTCGAACCGGGTAGTGCCAAAAAAAATCTCGAATGTCGAAATACCCAAAAAAAAATGAAAATTTTGTATAGTTAAAAAGATTCCTATAGTAATTCAAAATGTATTATTACCTATCATTAACCTGAAAAAGATGTCAGCTAGTTAATTCAGGTCGATTTCGGTGCAATTCTGCATTTTTATAAGTTTTAATTATCAATTTTCTTACCTACTTCATTGAATTTTTAATTGCTAAAAATAATACTATAAAAAATGTGTCTTTTTTTGTGTATTTTGAAATTCAAGATTTTTTTCTGTCTGAAGTCGGATTCGGACATTATTTTCTTCTCTCCCCGTCGACTTCCTTCTACCCACTGGTTATAGTAGTACATTAATCCGAATTTCGAAAACCATCAATCTATATCACTTTATAAACTTAAAAACACTTAACAACTGTACACAAAGATATAAAAAATGCGCAACACACCGCGAGGACGCGATGAAAAATTTGTTGTGTTTAAGGTTATTTTTCGTCAGAGAAAACAAACGCCGGTCGCCGCCCAAATTGCCGCCCCGATTGAAAACAATTAGGAACATTAGGACTGGAAATATAACCTCTATACACAATAGAAAATAATTGAAATCGATTAACAACGGGTACACCGATTAGGAACGATTGGAAACGATTGAACTTTTGACAATTGTGAATCGTTCTGAATCGTGTTCAATTGATTATTTTTAGAAGGGAAGACGAGTAAGATCCTTTGATCGAAAAAAAACATATTGTCGCCTATTCGGTCTGACATATAGTTTACGAATCACACTGTCTGCAACCGTAAAAAACCGGTTTAGACCCCCCCCCCCCTCACCTACGTTACATAATTGTTCAAAACATTCACACTCATGTCTTATTAAAGAAAATTTAGTTACTTACTACTAGAGACACCTGATTTACCATTTTGCTAGATTTCGATCAATATAAACGCTAATAAAATGTAATAAAACGAGGCTGTACAATTTTCTCAAATCTTTTATCCAATCACGTAACTTTATATTTTCAACAACAATTTAGTTTTTATACAGGTATTCGTCTTTAAAGTGATGTTTGAATGTCCAAACGGTCAAAGGAAATGTACCCAAACTTTCTGTCGGCAGTGTATCCGAGTAGTATATCCCCACAACAGCGCCCAGTGCATTGTAGTCCAGGCACCCGATTAAATTTCACGCAGAAAATGCTACCTGAAATTTCAGTTTGGATCATTGTACTGTTAGCATGTAGAACAGCATTTCCCAAACTAGTACCGGTGGTAGGATAGGCTGTCGGCGGCAGGGGGATACCCTGGGCCCAGTAGTTTGGCACGCTCCGAGTCAGGCTCCCCACTGCGAGCAGACGGCTACTTTCGTGTACCCGCCACGAATGACCCTTTCATTGTTATGAGATTAAGACCTGTTGCAATAACTGAAATAATGAAGACCTGGCTCAATTAAATTTTAATTAGCTGAATGAATTTCGTGATATAATGAGAAAAAAAGTTGATAAAAATCGGTTAATATTTTCACTAATAAAAGAAACATTTACAGTTATTCACCGATTTTTTTCTGTCTTTTTTTAATATTCTCGCCGTAATCTGACAAATCGAACGCAACCTATTAAAGTTCAATTTATTAATATTTTACCAAATTTTCATTTTTCTCAAACGGCTCTAATTCTCTAACAATTGGAAGGACGCGCGAAGCAAGCAACCGCGCCCGCATGACAGGCAGTCGATTTTCCACCTTGGGTTCCAGTATTGTGGACAAGATTGAGGGTGGCGACTCTGCCGCTCCCCAAAAAGTGCGGAAAAAGTTTGGAAAACGCTGCTGCAGAACAGAAGCCTATGTGTTTGAATCCAAGACTTCGGAACCACTGTGTGTGTAAACAATTGTTAAAGATAGCAAAAGCAGGTTTTTTGTTCATTGCAACGAACCTATGTATCTGCCAGAAAAGAAGTTTAGTTACAAAATGTAGGTTCCGCAAATATCTACAAACAAATAAAAACCGTGCGAAAGTGCCATTTTTAAATATTCAATTATTTTTGCAATAATTACGCAACAAGTTTTAAACTTTCAGAAAATGTGCCCCTTCCATCCTTAAAAAGTGTGCAAAACTTCAGCCCAAAATAATGATTAGTTTTCATTACAACACATTGGTTATTAAAAAATGAACTATTTTTCAACGGAATTTCTACAGATTCAGCTGATAGGATATCAACTAAAATGGTCGATTGTCCTCTACAAGAGTTGTGCTATGAAGTACGCTTTGCAATAAAACGATTTTCAATAATTAAATTGCATAAAAATGGTCACCAAAAGACTGTATGTTTGTTAATCATAAATGAATAGAATAACTTCGTCAATTTTTACTTAATGGAATCGAGGGTGGGGATAATTTTTTTCTTTAAAGATGTTGATCATGGTGACTGATGATGGGAGGAGGATTGTCGCGGGCTGTGACGGCGGAGTGTTGGAAGCCGCTGCTGCGTACGTATGGTTATTAGACAGTATTTGAAGTATTATTTACATTTTTTCCCCTAAAATAATTTTTCAGATGTAAATCTTTGAAAGAATAAGGTATATATTATAGTCAATCTAATAAACAATAAATTAATGGCATAATTAGAGAAGCTGAATAAAATAGTTTTAAACTTGAGGTATTAGATATAATTTTTTCGAGAAGCTACCAACAGATTTGTAACCAGCACGGAAAGCTATTCCAAATTAAAGAAATAAACATTTTGATACTCCACTGACTGCGTCCATCCTTTTCTGTGAACTTTTCCGTGTATCAGACACGATTATAAACAGTAAAATTAGAATGCATTTCTTCGTGAATTCCATTACAATTGGTAGAATCCTTTTTCTATATTCGGTACGAACTTAAGCTTTATGAAATGAAAATTAACGGTGTTATTTCATTTGTTATGAAAAAGAAACTTAACCCTCTGCGTACACAGTTCATTTTTCTCCCGTTCATTACACCGTGGGTTACGCTAACCAGCCAACTTTGAAGGGATATATTTCCGAATATATTCAACCAATTTCGACGTATTTTTTTAATCAAAATGAAATACAGTGAGGATTAAGATGGTCGTAGCTTAGTGGTAAGAGCACCCCACCGGCAATCGGTAGACCTGTGGTTCGACTCCCACCGGAACGAAGATCTTTTTTGAGAAAAAATTTAATTAAAAAATGTTTCTGTTTACAGTGTGGGTTACAAAACAGGCCTGGGTTACACCGTAACCCACGGTATACTCGGAGGTTTAATATCTTTTTGTGCAATTTAATTATAAAAAATCGCTCTGCCGCTAAACTTACTTGATAGTACAACTCTTGTAGAGTACAATCACCCAATTTAGTTGATATCCTACAAACGTGTAGAAATTCCGTTGTAACAATCAATTTTTAATGACAATTGGGCTGAAGTTTTTCACACTTTTTTACAGTGGAAAGACTAATAGAAATTTGCATTGAATTATTAAATCGAAAAACCGAACAGAAGATATTAAACTAATTAAAACATTTTATTTTTACTATTTTCGGATGCATTCCCACAAATTTTTTTTCTCAGCTAGAGACGTTGAATTGATTTTAGCATTTTCACTCCACCCTATTAGGAAACTCTTATCACGTCCCGAGTTTAAGGCGCGTGTAGTTCGACAATATGATTTCTTGGAGCATAAAGACGATTACCAGGGGTAACTCTGGGGTTTATAGTGTTTGATATCTATGGTAAAGGAAGGGGTGTGAATTTATGCAATATGCAACGTCCCTCGCAAATCAGCATCATGGCACGCGCTCTTGTTTCACTGTAATAATTAATGTAAAAAATTGTTCTGTTGATCGTTATAACTGATTATCGTTTCCTAGCTTACACTTTCCGGACATTAGGATTCTTAAGTCTACTATAGCGGATGCAGGTTCATTTTTATGTACTTGCATCCATTATTTATTATAATCTAATCCTAAATAGTAATACAGCACATATGGTTTTACATATATTTATAATAAATATGCCTTTAGTGTCTATAAACTTATCGAAGATAAGGTGTTTTTGTTCATTCTTATTCCAATTGTTCATAGAATTTGATGCACCTTACACTTTCTACATTATCTACATTATCTACTTACGAACTTATCCATTCATCATTTACTCGTGGTAAGACAATTCTAATTATCTTGTGCTTTACTTCTTTATCGTTCGTAGTATAATTATCACTGAGTGGTATTGATTCATTAAAAAATAGGTTAAACCACACCGCAGGATCCCACTGGGAGCAACTGTCATCTATGAAAATGACACTGGCTCCCAGTAGAACCGCGTTAAATCACACCTACGGCCACGTCTTATGACCGTAAAATGGGTGGACAAGGGGCCCAACGAAATTAAACCTACAGGTCCGCGAAACCCTCGTCTGTCTTGTGGACACGGAGCGATCCAAGGATCGTGGTAATATAAAAAGATATTATGTAAATTTTATACAGATCAAATCATGTTTGTAGCCACGCAAATTTTTTTCGAAAAATTGAATTTTTTCATTTTTCTGGCGTCTTATTTCATTAGCAAAACGACATATTCAAGAAGCGAATGATTCTGTGATTTGAAGTTGCACTGCCCGTGTGCAAGAGTAGGTCATTTTTAAGAGTAGGTTTCATTTAAATTTATTGGAATATGCAAAACAAATGTGTTTGAGAACTAGAGCAACACAAACGAGGGCGCCACCTGATGAGGGATACGGGTTGTGCCCGAAACCAGTTGCTATAAGTAAAGGAACTGAATAAAAGAAAAAAGGACCGTGAAGCCTCTAGTTTATGAATTTATTTAAAACAACGGTCACAAAATCAATAGCGTTTGGATTTGGAGAAATTACCGAAAACCAGAGCAACGCAAACCAAGACGAAGCCTGATGAGGGATACGCAGTGAATTAACTTGTTCGAATTCGCCCGAATTCTGCTTTCTGATTCGTTGAAATTAATTGAGCCAGCGCTAATTGATGGCGTGTCAATTCGTCTTAATTCGTGGTCAGGGTCATTTCGAAAAAATTAATTAAAATTGTATACCTCGAGACACGAATCAGCGATCCCCAAATATAAAAGACCAGAGAGCGACCACTGAGCTACGAAACTCATTGATATATATTTACAACCGATCCTTTATGTCCAGCGCGTTGGTTATACCTTAAGAATTCGATTGAATAGACCAGTCTTTAACCGTGTTCGAACTGGCGAATTCAGGCGAATTGGAGTTTGAATTAAGATCTCGCGATTTCAAA
>CAKNWW010158281.1:0-12999 GCA_932074435.1 Andricus kollari | reverse complement strand
CCATTCTTAGACACTTGTCCATAAATATGATAAATAGCCATGAGGACATAACGCATCCTTGTCTAACACCCTGAAAAATATCGAACCATTCACTCAGTTTCCCATTAACCCTTACACTCGCTTTACTGCCTGCATATATTGTTTGTATTGCTTGTAGGAGTCATCCATGGACTCCGTACTCTTTAAGGACTTTCCAAAGTTTACTTCTATTGACCTTGTCAAATGCTTTTTCTAGGTCAACAAATGCACAGAAAACTTTGTTTCCCACTCTTAATCTTTTTTCTGTGATCTGTCTTAAGCTGAATATCTGATCTGTGCATGATCTTCCTGGCATAAATCCACTTTGGACTTCCCATATATGTTCTTCTGTAATTTCCATTACCCTACGAATAAGTATGTTTGAGTATAATTTACTTACGGTACTTAGTAAGCTAATTCCTCTGTAATTATTGCAGTTGTTTACAATAATAAATTATAATTCAATTAGAGTAAACTGAGATATTCTGAAAAATCTAAGATGCATAAATCGTGAAATAATAAATAAAGTAGAAATAACTTTTCTAAATTGATGAAAATTATTAAAATAATTAAAACTTGAATTTGGTACGATCAGAAGTAAATTCCTGGCTTTTTAATTAAATTTGCGGTCATTTCCCGACTTTTCCCAGTCAATAAAATTCCCGGTCATTTGCCGGTTTCCCGGTCAAGTCGCTACCCTTTGTAAAACGGCAAATAACTTTTTTCATTAAAAACCGTCATAATATTTACATACATATACTCCAGATTATGTTTTCAACCCAATAATAATATTAAACAATCCCCAAAGTCCATCGCTATTACACTTTACGAAACAGTTCCGAAGTAACCGGATATAAAACAGTAATACATTTTTTCATTAAAAACAGTAATAATACTTACATTTACAATGCTCTACATTATGTTTTCAACCCCATAATAATATTAAATAACCCCCAAAGTCCATGGCTATTACACTTTACGAAACAGTTCAGAAGTATGTATGTATATCATTAAGCTATTTCCCTTTCGGCGAGCCTCTAGGGGTAAGCGTGACACTACCCAATTCGGGTAGTGTTTTTTAGGTGGATAGTTTCTTGTAGCAAATAACTACAAGTGTGAGCTCACCACACCCACGACCGCCAACAGTAACGCAGTAGTATCAGACGGTCACCCATTCAAATACTAACCGCGCCCAACACTGCTTAACTTCACTGATCTATCGGGAACTGGTGCTTCCAGCGTGGTATGGCCGTTGGCCATACTAGATGTAAAACAGCAATACATTTTTTCATTAAAAACAGTTACAATATTTACATCCCGAAAACTCCCGATTATACAACGCCAATATGACGTTGTCAAAAAATAATCTTTTTCAGAATTCTACAGTGTAAATAGAGTCTCTGATTTTTGAGCTACTCAAAAATAACAACACCGATTTTCGGGCTCCAACCATTAACGTTAAAATGCAACCGCTTGATACCACGCATTTGAGACTTTGTCAAAAATAGTCTTTATGAGTCAATTCAAGTAGAATGCGTTATTTTGGTCATACGGTCCATTAAAATTAATAGTGGATTCATTTGTCAAGAATCATGCTTTATTCGTCAAGTTTCTTAAAAAAACCAACGTACGTTTCGACTTTGTTGCAGGCCTTCTTCAAGGTGATACATAACATTTGTTTGTTTGATGTTGAATATGTGCTGGAATCAGAGCTTCTTTCCTACATCTGATTAAGAAATTGCGTTGCTCCTTGAGATTAACTAATGTTCTATTAGTACGTATCCAATTTCCTATAAGTTGTCTCGGAGCGTCACCAAACGCGCAATCACTGAACATAGATAATTAAACCAAGGTCAATCACGTTCTGAGATATCATGGGTTATTTAAACTACATACAAAGAAAGTTTGTCAATAAAGTTGGAGGAAAAGAGCGACTCCGTTGTCCCTCTTTTCCTCCAACTACAATCTGCTCGTCTTTACAGCGGATCGAAAGTTGTCTTTTTCTTGCTCCAACTGATTTTCGATCGTACTTTTCCTGGACATTGATAATTACTCTACTCTTGCTCTAGGTGCCTCATTTGTTCTGTAACTTGGGTACATGCATGGATTATAACAAATTTTCTTACAGAGTTACGTAAGTGAAATTTATCGACGTCACTATGTGGTTTTGTAAGCTGTGCATAATGCGCATTAGTAACAACTATGTAACAATGTTACATGACTGTTATATCACAAACGTGTATCATTTGTACTTTAAGGTGGTTACATGCATGATCTATATGAATTCAGCTATATTTTTACGTAACAATTATATCTTTTTGAAATATTTTTAAAATTATTAATAATAATCCCGATCCCTTTCCCTTTCTTGCTCTCATAAATTCCTGCTCCTGATCCTCCCTCTCCCCTGGAGGCATCTGTATATCAGATTTTCCCTTGTAGGGGAAGGTCACCATTTGCTTTCCACAGATCCCTGCTGGGGATGCAGACGCGGAAAGCTTTGGCAAAGTTGAAGCGTTTTGTTATTTTATCTTGCTTCATCTGAAGAATCGGCAGTGCGCTCATATTACTCGGGAGCCTAGTGTGTCTTGTCCCCCGAGTCCAACTATTTGCTCTTGCCAGGCGGCCCATCACGTATGCCGCTCTAGCGATTATCGCAACATGTAGGGGTTCTTCACAGAGCATGAATGCTGTCGCTGGCGTAGGCGCACTCCTCATTGCTCCAGTCAAACCCCTAAATGCTAGCGTTTGTAATCTTCGCAGCCTGTCCTGCGTTGCTTTAAGTTCCGCCCGTGGCCACCAGACCACGGCTATATGTAGGAGTCTGGGTTTAAGGATAGCAGAGTAGAGCCATGCAAGCATTTTAGGTCCTAGACCCCGCGTCAACCCAAAGGCTCTCCTGCACATCCAAAAAGTCATGACAAACTTCCTGCATTGGGTGCCCAGGTGCTTTGCCAAGTTCAACTTGCTATGTAGGATTACTCCCAGATATCTAACTCAATCTGAAAACGTCAGCTTCTCACCGCAAAATACAGGAGCGTCAAATTTGGAACCATATAATTTTTTGTGAAAATGACCAGGTTGGTCTTTTCAGGATTTATCGAGGGCCCTGAGCTATCGCACCAGGGCTCTACGATGCGCAGCGCCTACCTCATGAGACTTATCAGTGTTTCCAGATGAGCCACCACCATGCACAACAGGAGGGGCAACAGGACACACCCCTGTGGGCACCCCCGTGGAGGTATTCCCATTACTAGGCCCTCACCCCATCTGGTTTCGAGTCTTCTCCGGCGTGGCATGCTTCCTATCCAGCATACAAGCTGGTCCGACACGCCACATCTCAAAGTCTCTCGACAGATGACTTCTGGAGGAGTATTGCTGAAAGCACCCAATTTCCAGAAGAGCATGAAGCGCAGTTTCTACCGAGCCGAACCCTGATGTGACCCTAAATAATTTCGTCAGAGGAGGGACGACTAAATCCATGCCTTTTTGTAAAAGCGCTGGATAAATGCGATCCGCCCTGGTGATTTGAAGGGATAGAAGGACTCTACGGCCCATTCCACCTTTTTGCAATCAGCGACCTTAGCGGCGAAATTCCAGTCGGCCCTCTCTGTCACGTCCCGAGCAAAAGGCGAGGGTAGTATGGAAAATAGGGAAAGAGAGAGAGACCAGAGTGTTTCTTCGGTCACAATGAGATAGAAGCCGTTACTTTGTCAAAGCTATTCGTTAATCGTAGATCTAAGTGAACTTGTGACAAAAGTGGGTAAAGTCATGTACTTGCGACAAAAGTGGGTAAAGTCACGTATTTCAGGAAATGTAGTTTTACATAATTATCTTCCAAAGAGTTTAAGGTCACTCGCGTTAAGAATATTTATGTCCCGTCTACCGAGACTTTTGGTGATCGGATGTCTGTTTTCTAGATCATGCTGTGATCGCGCATCTCAAATCTCGACCTTTCGGGAATTTGGCTGTCATACGTTAGCTTAGCTATAGGCGATATCTCTAGTGAGACACTTTCGGTTACAATCTTTTCTGGCTATGCGCATGTTTCTCCACTAAGTGGGTTATACTTTAATAGTAAACTGTAGCATGATATTATATTGGTAACTTATTATTTTACTTTTATACATACGTGTGTGTTTATGTTCAATATAATTAGTTTTACTTTGTTATTGTTTATGTTTCAGATTATTAGGAATATACATACATTCGTATGTCACTAAATATACTTAATTATCTTATAGCGGTAAAATCTGCAATTACAATCTCTCATTAACCGAACGTATGCTAAGTTATCGGTAGTATTACCTTCAAGGTAATACTTTAAGTATCTTGTGGTCTCTGTCTTACCAACCATCGTAGTTCAGTTACGAGACTTAAGTTAGCCCGAAAGATGTGGTGTAAGGTAGGCTGCGCCTAATTGGGCGTTACAAAATTTTTGTAAAAATTTCGGGATGTAACATCTCCACCTCTTGGCCCCAACCTTCCTCCTCTTTACCGGTTCGGATTCGTTGAAAACCCGGGAAGTGAACTTCCATCAGGTGATTCAGCATTGCTTCTTCGTCTTCGGCAAACTCACCATTATCGAGCCTAATGAGCTCGAGGCGAGCTTCCGGATTTTTCGCCAGAATCATGTGGAGCCTCGCTGTTTCCGGAATGTTTTCCGATTCCACGCAAAAGCTCCTCCAATCTTCCTGCTTATACTTTCTTATTTTTTTATTGTATTCACACTAGCCCGTCTTATAGATGTCCCAGTCTGAAGGCAATTTACTTCTATTTTCCCTATTGCACAACATTCTTGTCTTTTCACGGAGTTTTCCCAGGCGTGTATTCCACCATTCTGCCCCCTTCCTAGACTTAATTGTGCTTGTAGGGCAATTGTTCTCATATGATGTAGTCAGAGTCCTTCGCAGAAAATCCGCGGCGTGCTCAAACTCATCAATGGTACCATAGCTTGTGGGAAATTACGCAAGCCTCCCTTTGAGTTCCTCTTTATATGATTCCCAAAGTGTATTTCTGGGGTTTCTGATCTTGGAAACTACCGTTTTTCCTAGGGTTAATCGAAACACGATATATTTGTGGTCCGAGGAGACTCGTCATCGGAGACTCTCCAGCCCACTACCCTGCTCCTCAGTACACCCGAGCATAAAGTCAAATCGAGAACCTTACTCCTGTTTTTATTCTGGAATGTGGGAGTATCACCCCGATTCAGAATATGGAGCCCCATCCTGACAAGCCATTAATCCTTTCCCTGTATAAGCAGGGTTCATGGATTAGGGCAATTCCTGTCTGCACCACTGAAAAGCCCCTGGCCAGAACCGCCGATCGGGTCGGTAATCCAGAGCCGCAAGGGATCCAGGAGTTCACACCGCTCGTGGTGGACTGCCCCCTGAGGAGCCTTCCACCACTGGCGGTGGGTTAGAGGAGGGTCCCGGAACGGGCCTGCAGAGTCTCGCTTGCAGGGCGCGGGTCTACATACTATGGGATTCGACCTGGTGTCCCAAAGCCCCCGTTAAGGCACCTCCTTTTTGACCCTGGCCTGTCTGCCTCTACTGAGGGGGGTAGCCCGAGATGTTGAAGGATTTTTTAACCCTCCTACCATTCGGCCCTTGACACGGCGATCACATCGTAGCTTGAGAGCATAAGAACTCGCGCCCTCGATATTCCAGGAGGCTTTGTGATTACCCCCTGGAAGGATCGCTCCTAAATTTAAGTCCCACTGACTAGAGTCCCTCTGTTCCCCAGGGTAGCTACACTTCGCGATGCAATCTAAAACGTTAGTCATCTTTAGAGAAATAGAAGTTTTAAGTTTTGATGAATCTCATCAATTTTAAACATCACATGCACCTAACTCATAAAAGCTTATTAATATAAAAACAGTGTAAAAGTGATTGTCATTCCCGGAAATAACTTTCATTGTTGATCAAAAACATAGTTGATATGGCTGATACAACAATAAGTATAAATATTTGAATCGAAGATTTTTAAATCCACCTATTCATGAAATCTGTAAAACGTAAAAAAATAAATAAAAAATATATCCTCCATTAGCCCTGACTCTATATATGTTTAAGTTTTTTGACCAGACGTGGATATTAATAATCTCGATGTTAAGTTTTTTAGGTACTGGTCCTTTATTGTTAATAGTTAGTTAAAGCTTTCGCCCTTCGACGAAGGGCCTCATCAGTACAATAAAAATAAGACGCTAATCCACCACCTAAAACACTATTCGTAGGATAGTTATAACTAAGTACAATAAGAGGTAAAGTACGAAGGTTAACATAACCTCAACTTACGTCCGATCTCGCTGCGTCAATGTAAAAACACCGTCGCCACAACTCATAAATGGATAATATAGTAATTTGTTTTTATGATATAATAGTAAACAAAAAATGGGTTTTTTATGAGACCCACCATGCCACCGGTCTTTTGGCATGGTTAAAGATGGTAAAGATGGTTAGATTATTGTTATAGGAGTAAAGAAGGATAAAATATAATTATAGAGTATTAAGTATTAAACCATGATAGATCTCACTCAGGTGATCGGTATCAGTACGTTTATTGATTCTATTATTATTCTTAACAATATGGAACATTTCCTTAAAAGTGCGTTTCCTGTAGTTCTTTTCATAACAAATTTTCTGAACGTTATTGAAAATAAATTTATGGTCCAAAGTGTGTGAATGAGCCACTAGAGCGGTACTTCTATTATCTTTTTTACAACTGTTAACATGCTCTCTAATTCTAACTTTCATGTACCTACTAGTTTTCCCAATATAGGCACAGCAGCACTCACATGGAATGTAATATATTACATGCGTTTTCAAGTCAAAAGGTGTAACATCTTTACCTTTCGAAAAGCATCTGAAAGGGTCTTTATCATATGTGTAAACAATCTTAGCATTAAAAGGCTTACAGATTCTCTGGTAAACTGTATAAAGTGGTCTCACAAATGGTAGAACCACGATGTTTTCAAAATTAATTTCAGGTTGATTGTCAACAATACTATTACTGTTCAATATGTATAAGTCTCGACCTCTAAGAGTATGTATCCAATGAGTCACTTTTTATAAGGTCAATAGAATAAAGAGACAATAAGTATTTTCCAAATAATACTGTATAATGAGACGCTTCGGCCAAGATTGGAGCCCTCATCAGTCAAATTTATTAAAGTTTCTAAAAAATGTTATAAAAATAATAGAAAAAGAATTATAAAGTTTAAATAAGCGGAAAATCAGAGAAAATACAATGTGTTCATATAAATAATAAATAAAAAACATACCTAAGAAGAAAAATGCCAAAAAATGGTCATTATTGTGTAAGACAGTCAAAATTGTGGTTAAAAATAAATAAATAAATAAATACGAAGGACGGAAACACAACGAGCCAGAACAGATGGTAAAGTCTGACTGAGTAGATATGAAAACGAAGACTGGAAAACCAATCAGATGGAAAAATATGACTACTGAAGGTAAAGTAGAGTGCTAAGTGTTATAACTTAGTAAGTGGTTTATATTCAAGCGGGAAAAAATTTTGTTCAAATCTGATATTGACATTATTATCTATTTTGTTAATGAAAAAGTTTTCAATAATTTTTCTACGAGCAATACTATTCTCAACTGAGAGAATTTTAAGATTATCAAAATCAAAATTGTGGCCAAGTTCTAAAAAATGTTCTGAGAGAGCAGTGTGATTAGAAGTGCCCGGATTTCTAATAGAGTTTTTATGTTCGCGTGTGCGGGTTTCAATGCATCTCCCTGTTTCACCAATGTATGAAGAATCACAATCCTTACAATCATATTTATAAACTACACCAGATAATTTACCTTCAGGTAAAGGATCTTTTAGGTTATTAAAAAATTTGGAAAAACTATTAATAGGTTTATAGATTGTTTTTATATTATAAGAAATTAAGATGTGTTGAATTTTTTCCGAAAGGTTTTTGATATATGGACAGACAGTAAAATCTATTTCCTTTTTTGAATTATTAACATTCTTTTGAGTTTGAAAAGATTCAAAATTGTAAAACTTGTTAGTTTCATTTTTTAAACAAAGATTAATGAGAGATTTAGGGTAGCCTATTTAGGGTAGGTAGGATAAATACTATTACTGTCTATTACTATACTATTACTATACTACTGTCAATAATAATTTTAATTCCAATATATCAATTAAAGATAAAATCTCCGTAATAACCAGCTTGACTGACAGAGCTATTGGACTCTCTGACTCCAGATTCAGGGATAAAAACATCAATATCATCTTCGATTTACTTGAACTGAACGATTATCCGAGTAACTTCAGTAAAAACTATGTTTTTGAGAGAATAGAATTTATAAACAATAAACATAACACACTAAGTATTGTTGACAATAAACCTGAAATTAATTTTGAAAACATCGTGGTTCCACCATTTGTGAGACCACTTTATAAATTTCACCAGAGAACCTACAAGCCTTTTTATGCTAAGATTGTTTACACATATGATAAAGACCCTTTCAGATGCTTTTCGAAAGGTAAAGATGTTACACCTTTTGACTTGAAAACGCATGTAATATATTACATTCCATGTGAGTGCTGCTGTGCCTATATTGGGAAAACTAGTAGGTACATGAAAGTTAGAATTAGAGAGCATGTTAACAGTTGTAAAAAAGATAATAGAAGTACCGCTCTAGTGGCTCATTCACACACTTTGGACCATACATTTATTTTCAATAACGTTCGGATAATTTGTTATGAAAAGAACTACAGGAAACGCACTTGTAAGGAAATGTTCCATATTATTAAGAATAATAATAGCATCAATAAACGTACTGATACCGATTACCAGAGTGAGATCTATCATGGTTTAATACTTGATGCTCTATAATTCTATTTTATCCTCCTTTTCTCCTATAACAAAAATCTAACATTTGCATTTTCGCGGTCAATAGATCACCTGACGTACATTTAGCTATACTACATTTACATTACTTAATAGACCACGTAACGGACGTGTTAGTTATACTACATTTGTCAAAACTCATGCTGAATTAAACCTTCCGCTCGTTCTAAAGGCAGTCATGTGTTGGCACACCAGGATATTTATTTACCATCTTTAATCATGCCAAAAGACCGGTGGGATGATGGGTCTCATAAAAAGAAAACCCATTCTTTGTTTACTATTCTATCATAAAAACAAATTACTATATTATCCATTTATGAGTTGTGGCGACGTGGTTTTTACATTGATGCAGTGAGTTCGGACGTAAGTTGAGGTTATCTTTACCTTTGTACTTTACCTCTTATTGTACTTAGTTATAACTATCCTACGAATAGTGTTTTAGGTGGTGGATTGGCGTCTTATTTTAATTGTACTAATAAGGCCCTTCGTCGAAGGGCGAAAGCTTTAACTAACTATTAACAATAACGGACCAGTAGCTAAAAAACTTACCATCGAGATTATTAGCCCTGACTTTTCAGCGAAACAGCTTGGCTGAGATTTTGTCGACAATATCCAAGCGATTCATTATCTCAGTTGGCTAAAGTGTGCGGTACATTAGGTTTATAGGCTTAGCTTTAGGTTGTTTAGGTAGGGTTCGAATCTCCCGCCGGTGCGATTTTTCAAAGCGTTTGACCTTGCGATTCTGTTTGTAAGCAACCATGCGCGCAATTGTGTAATTTAAAAATTAAATTAAGCGCAGTGATAATATATCAAACAAGTTTTTTCCAAATTTATTATTATATTACCGTTCCGTAAATGGTACATAACACAAACACACACTCACACACACATACATATATATATACAGTTAAAAGTTTGTCATAAGGACAACCGCAGCATTTCGCTAAAGGGCAGGTGCTAATCTGAAAAATTACACCCGCCCCCAGCGAAATCGCGGAGGAGCGACCCAAGGACGACCGTCTTCTGCATTTTCCCCGCAAGTGTCTCAGCATTTTGTTGACACGTAGGAATGCTTTTCAGGCTATTAACCAGTGAAAACTTGGCACCTCCAAGAGCGCCGATGATCAAGACGATCAGCTAAACAGAATATTCCGGGTATAACCGTCGCGACTCCCTTATAAGGTCTTTATACCTTTTTTTCTTTTGTTTTCTCCTTGGCTATGACGCTTTTGTCAGCTGGTGCCGAAAATTCGATAACGAGCATGGTTCGTTTCTCGAAGTCAAGAGGAACTATGTCTGTCGCCGAGTGTGCAACAAAAAAAATTGTCGAGAATTTGAAGTTCCAGTATATGCGGCACTTCTCATTTTCGACAATTGACTCTATTTTCGTAGGAACGTCTAGCGGAGCGGCATTTGGGCTGATGACGTAAGAGTGACAAAGATGGTAATAAAGTACTCTTAGTGCCGCATTGTGCCTTTGGACGTGGTCGTTCCCGCATGAGTTGGACAACTAGATAGTATGTGTCCTAGATGCTCGGGGTGTGCATGGCACGCTCTGCAGCTATGATTGGGAATGTCTTAGCTTAAAATGTGGCGGGTGATTTAAGGAAAGAAAAAATTAGCTGATACGACATCGACTGACCCTCTACATTTCTGTGGAAGATGCCGTGCATCTTCATGTCGACGATCTGTTCGCGGAAGTCTTTCTCCTGTGCTTTCTTAATCCGGACGGCGTGAGATGTAAAGTCGCGGAACAAACGATTTAAGGTGCATGCTTTTGTTCATGTGCATAACCTTTCGAGACCCGATATATAGGGATCTGAGCTCGTCCTTCGTCTATGGAACCACTCCAAATGAATAGAGTACTACCGGGGCGGCAAGCATGTTCGTCGCAGATATTTTGTTCCTCGCCGCCAGTTCGAAAAACCAAATCCGTCGGATGGGACGTTTGTATCTGCATCGGAGGGTATGTATAGGTCTCGCCAGCGCCAAGGTGTCGGTATAGCACTTGTGTCGACGAGCTCAGGATCTTCCGGGATGCCATTAAGTTTTCCTTTCTTCAAATAATCCTTGGCGCATTTTTCTAACCCGAACTCCATCCCAATCTCTTGAGTGTAATCTTTGACAATGTCTAGAGCTAGATGTAGTTTATTTTGATTTTTAGCATAGACCTTAAGATCATCCATGTAAAATACATGAGTGACCTTTTGCTTTCGATTTCAAGGTTTGCCACAGAGGTACGCTTCGGAATGACGAAGTGCGAGAGCTAGTGGCTATAATGTGAGGCAAAAGAGGAGAGGGTTCATGGTGTCTCCCTGAAACACACCTGTCTGAAAGGTGACACTATGAGTGATCACACGATGTTTTCCAGATGAAATAGTAAATCTTCTTTTCCAAAGCGGCCTTAATCTCTCTATGCACCTCACGATGTGTGGATGAACCTTTAAACTTTCCAATAGAAAGATGATAAGTCTTCGGAAGGTTGAATCGAAAGCTTTCCGGTAATCAATCCGGGCCATCGATAGGTAATGCTGATAGACTGCTGCGTCTTTGCAGACACATCTATTGATGAGCAGGTTCTCCCGATATCCTGCTCCGCCTTTCTTTGAGCCGCGTTGTTCGTACATCTTTTGCCACACAGGTCCAATTGTCCGAACAATCCTATCATTTAGGACAGCTGTGAAGCTCTTATACAATGTGTTCAGACAAGTTATTGTCCTGTAATGCTTAGGGTCAACTAAGTTGCCCGTGTTCGGCAGGGGCACTGTGTGCCCTTCCACCAACCAATCCGGAATAGGCTATTCCGACTTTAGATATGAGGTGAAAATGCGGGCCAGATGCTGGTGGGTTGAAGGAAACTTCTTCCACCAGAAGGTCTTCATACCATCTGGTGCCGGAGCCGAATAGTTCTTCATGCCTCTTAATACTTTGTTCACCTTCTCGGTAGTGATAGGTGGGCATTCCTCCTCAGGTGTTATGAGGTCACTGCACAGCTCCTTGTAGCTATTTATATTCTTTGAGTATTCTTTCAGTGGATGCTGGACTTCGTAGACTTCACTCGAAAATGCCTCGACCTCCTCGGGTGTGGGCGGGTGGTCAACAGTAACTGTCTGATGGTCAGTAGCTTTGACATGTTGAGTGTGTGATGACAGTTCCGCAGTTCGTGTGCGAACTGTCGAAAATTGACAGTGAAAGTCCTGCCAGATGTTACGTAGTCAATGACACACTGAATGCGGGACGTGTACTGCCTTCCCCAGACTATCTTTGTGCTGTGTTGATGCATTCGTCTTTTGGTCTTATGATCAACCGTTGGTTTTGTTGTACGGTTTGCATCTGCCAAAGCTCTCGCTGCATTATATACACTAAACTTTATAATCCAGAGATCGGATTCTTCCGCAAAATCTGCACGAAGTATGTCATCCACTTCAACCAGATTTTTGGGCTTGAGATAAAACTGAATGTTGGTGTTTCTCCAGGTCTTAAAGCATCGCTCTTCCTCTGTTGGATGCCTGGTCGCGGTTGGTCTCAGTATCGCCTCTCTTTCTCCGTTGTCGGCTTGTTCTGGCTGCGGTTGAGTAGGTGTTCTGCTTATATAACCCCTTTTTCGGAGTTCTTCGGCACAGTTTCGCAGACGCTTTTGCGAAAAATGCGAGAGTTCTGGGTGTTTCTCGCACCACAGAGTATGCAGTCGCGCCATGTAATATGTAATATACAAGTAGGAATCTGTATTATCATCAGAGATTCAATTTTCCAATCGTTTGAGAAAACTCTCCACACGTTGCGGACAACAGAAATCTACAATATCGATCAAAGTTAACTTCTCTTAATACAGACAAAATGTTTCGTCTTTTTCAGACTAGATGGAGATATAACTTAAAATTTATTAAAATTCAAATTTTTATCAGAAAAAAAGATCACACTCCTCTCACTCCACTGGGATTCGAACACCAGATCAACTGATTTCCGGTCACGTGCTCTAACCATTGAGCTACAGAGGGATCGAAGATAGATTCTAATTTTCTGATATACGCTAATTTAGCAAGGTGTTACACAATATTCAAGTAGGAATCTGTATTATCATCAGAGATGCAATTTTT
>CAKNWW010158214.1:0-11514 GCA_932074435.1 Andricus kollari | reverse complement strand
AAACTTTTTTCTTCATTTTAAAGCCTTTTAATTTTTATTTTTCTAGTAGTAAAGGTTTCTGATGCAAGAAAATCTTATCATTACCTAATTTGAATATTGCATGCCATTTTTTACATGAAAATAGTATGTATCGCAAAGAACACTTTTTTCAGCTTAGTTTCTTTTTGAAAACTTTAAAGTTTAATTAAACTATTCATTATATAACTTCATTTTTAAGATTCTTATTGTGTTCATAAAATTTTGTTGGAACCATATCGATAGAATTTTTTATTCTGTGAGTTTTTATACCAAAAATCATAAATTGTGAGAATATTTCAAAATAGTCAAGGAAACGGAAAAAACTCTATATTATTCCTTCAAAACTACCTTGAGTGACTTTTAAATAATATTTTTTAAATCTCAAAGAAAAATCTCAATAAGCCGTGTTTATTATTTACTACAGTGGCATTGAGCACCCTCCAAGTAATTTTTTTAATTAAAAAAAGTCTGGGGTGATCTTCTGAATATAAGAGACCATTTTCAGGGGTTTCAAACTCAAATAAAAAATAAAGCTTTCTTTACATCGTATCAAAACTTCCATGTGTCCGCTTTTCAGGCTTCTCGATCGCCGAAGTTAAGCAGCGCTTTGTTGAGTTATAATCGGATGGGGGTCGTCGTACTAAATGAGGATGCATTTACCAGTATTTAAGCTAACTGCATTTTTGAACTAATAAATAATTATTACTATTTTTCTTCAAAGTTTCAAATTTGCATCAGGTGTCATATGGATTTCAAGTATAGTTATAAACAATAGGTTTAGTATTCTTAAATAGGTGATTTTTCGAGTCAAAAGAATATAATGAAATTAGTATAATTTATCGTGGGGGGGGGGGCCCCCATAAATCTCGTCACGTGTTTTTGTTTTGTTTATAACGTTGTATCCTTTTCCACTTCAGGAAAATTTTATTTTCATCTTTATTCAAACAAAGGAAAAACGCGTCACGAGATTTATGGATGGACCCTGGAAAGCCCTAAATTTTTGTTTAAATTTAATTTGTCTTTAAAAATACTGAAGCATTATTGAAATAAATATTAATTACATAATCATACATTTAGTTATATTTAAATTTGTTTATCCTTGATGTTTTTTTCCTATGATTGACGTTAGAAGTTCATAAGTATGTCGTTAGATAGCGCACGTATTCAATTTCATGAGTTTAAAGAGCGTGAAACTCCTACGTTTGAAGAACATCAAAATGATCATGATATTGTTAAGAATCATATAATTACAGATTTATTCATTATAAACACCTCGTTTTAAAATGTTTGTAGGTGATTTAAACTAAACGCATTTTTTGTCTGCCAAGAAAAGTAAAATAATTATTTAGAATAAAATATTTTCGGTGTGCTCAAAGAAAATGGAAAAGGGTAATTATGTTCATCGCAATTCGGTGAGCGTAAAATATATATTTTTTTATGTGTCTAAACACTTTTGAAAAATAATTCAAGTTTGATTTTAGCGTACCAAATTTTGAAACTCGAAAGATTTATACTGTAAGTAATTAAAATTTAAATTCGTTTAAATTTCGTACGAGGTCATTTGGTTATAGAAATACTAAGGTTATAATAATAATAAGTGATGGTTTTTAAAATATTTTATTTGGTAACAGATTTTATAAACTTGGAAACTTTAATCTAAGAATTTAACAAATTCTTGCCTCTTTTGTAATTTTTATTTCAGTCTTTGGTGCGGAATTTTCATAAACTTTTCCCGGAACAACAAAATAAGATAAACTCAATTGCTTACAGCTTAAATGAGCTGGGGCGAATATTAGTACTATTTAAAAAAATGTAGTAAATTTCAAATCTGCTATTTTTCTGAAAGAACATTAATTATTATTCTTGACGAGAAATCTCCATACCGATAAGCTAAGTAATGCTTGGATCGGTTGTAATCGCCGTCGTACTTGATATGTATGGGGACGTCCACATACCACGTGGACAATTTTTTACCAGGAAGCCAGGTGAATTGGATAAAAATTCGGTTTTTCTTGAAAACATATGCTTAAGGATACAAGGTAAAAAGTCCAAACAAAATGTAGTGAATATTTTTTTGGTTTTTCATGATTTTCTGGAAAGAAATCCGCAGAATCAGGAGAACGCGAGTCCACGAGGACTTAGCCTAGACACCTGCGGCCCTCCTTGTGGACAATCATGGACATTTGATATACCCGCACAAAATTAATTTGTGCAGTTGCACTTTTCATGTTATTTTACAGTATATTAATATCATAACAATAACCCCCTCACTAATTATAAGCATAGCCATTTTTTCGAAAATACAGACATGTTCTAAGAGCAATAACTTATTTTTCAAGTTTTTGATAATTAAATAGCAAAGTAGACTACTCCTTTGAACTTCGACAATCAAAAATTGTCTTCTAAAGTTAATAAACTGAAAATTTCCTTGCTAAACAATCAATTTCTGCAAGAAAAACGTTTTTCCACACAAAAACTACTTTTCAAATCTAGTAGTTCCACTTTTGTTCACAATATACTTATATGCGTTTCCAGAGTATGATCTGCACGCACTTCCTGGAATCTTCTCCAGATTCATATCCCAGGTCCTTTCTCTCAGCCCCTTTTCCCCTTCCATAAAATTTCCAAAGTATACACGATATACACGTGGATCCCCCTCCCCCCGAATCGAAATTCTTTTATAGATGTAGATTGTAGATTGTAGGGTCGCCCCTCAAAGAAGAATTACTGCCGCTCAAATGCTTTGCAGAAGCAGAGAAGATCTGAAGATGCCTCACATGGTTTGAATAACAGTACTCTCACATTGGAAGCATCGCGCCGCTTGGCGAACGCCATCAAACGCGTGGTACCGTTACCGGTTTATACACCAGAAGCAAGAGCACTAGCATCACTAGCAGACAGTTCCCGTGTCTCTTCGTTCAACAGCTTCACTCTGCTGTCGGTTCTTCCACCGGCTCTTTGCAACCTTGAGATAACTAGATAAGCCTTGTTCAAGTCTCGTGGCGGTGGTAAGATGGTACCGGCTCCAGGGTACCACCCACTTCCGAAACTCTAACCGGCACGCGAGCGGATACTCGACATCAGTCAGACTCAGTCATGAGGTGGATGGTCCACAGTTCACTTCCGCTGAAAGAAGCATCTTTCTCGGCAATGAATCGCTTTCTGCAATCGTGAGATACTCTGTTAATGTCAAGGTGAAATCGGTAGTTAGTGTTACTAAAATCTTGTGTGCTGTGTGTTTTATTCATCCGGATTCTATATGTGCTTCCAGAAGCTGGACTATGCTCCTGAGGATCAATCTGAAAGGATCCGGTATGTTGAGGATTACGAATAGTGGAGATTAATTGGTAGTGGTTCAATTTTGTTTGCAAGAAGTAAGATCAAAGAGATGAAGAGCACATCGTTTCTTACAATGTGCCTGCCTAGATATTATTTATTTTTTGCAATGACTGAATACTCAATGTCTCAAGAAAGAGTTTTCGGTCAAAATAAATTGTGTCATGAGAAATAAAAAGTTGCAGCTTATAATTGTTGACAACCTTACAGGTGAGGTTTTCTAGAAGAATAATTAAGACTTTGAGAAAATATTTAACGTTGAAAATATGAAGAATACTTTATAGTAAATTATTGGATTTTATGATAAAACCTTTTGAGATAAAAGTATATATGTAGAAAGTCATTAAGGTAATGGTAACTTTGGGTTCTGTAACAGTATGGTGAAGTTGGTTTTCCCTTGCATTGTTATTGTAGAAAATAGGTCGAAACTTTTATAACATACCAAAATTGAACCTGTGACCCATATGACAGGTTTTTAAATCTGGAAAATTGGCCTATATGATATTGACACTAGAAGTTTCTTCAATTCTTTTTGAATTCCAAGGGTGTTTCAATTTTATATAAGACACCCCAATAAACGTCCAGAGGATTTGATTTGGCGCAAATATGTATTTAGCCTGAAGAAAGAATTTAATTTAATGGCACGAAACACTAGTCAATTTTTATTTTTGGCAAAACAATTTTTTTCAATGAACCAACTCAGTTTTCATTCTATAAGAAATATTAATTTTAATACAAGGTTGTAAGGAAACCAAAAGCTTATAACACTTAATATTGTGTAACGTATTCGATTTTTCATATTGTGAACCATTTTGTACATTTGTTAATTTAACAAGTGAAAAGAAATTTTAATTTGGACGCCATCTCTCAAGACCATTTCATCTTAGAAACGAGATTATGAAAAAAGAGCCTTTTAGACACCAATATTTATCATAGTTAAAACGTAATGAGATCCATCTTTTTAAATCAATTTGCCTCATTAATCAACATTACAAAAATAGATTAAGAGATAAATAAATCATTTAGTCAGTTTATTAATTTAACTGGAATGAAAGTTTCATCAAAAGTTGCCCTTAATATACAATATACATAGAGATATATAATGTTTAAATCATTTACTTTCACTACTAATTCAATTGTTTGTTCCTAAAAGATTTCAAATATCATTACTGATCTTCTATTACGAAAAACAAAGTTTAATTTCTCCTATATAATGCATATACAATTTTTTAAAGTATGAGTAAAGTATGAAACAAAACAAAATTTAAATAAAAATGATTGCGAATCGTGGTTTTTGGTAGGTATACATTAAATAAATCATTAAAATGAACCAATATGTTGAAAGAAATCAAACTATATATGAATTAAAAAATATTTAATTTTTTGAATTAAACAAATTTTTATACAGCTCTTGAAATTTTTAATGATTTATAACGTAGTCTTTCAAGCTTTGGGCTTTGCACTGTTATTTTCATATTGAATGAATATAAAAACAAAAACTAAACTATAAATATCAATTTGGTTGAATTCAGAATATTATAATTTATTAATTCAAAACCATTTTTATATAAGTATACTATATGCTTCAATTTTTCGGACTTTCTTTACTTAAAAATAAGAAAACGGCATTTTCTAAACGAAAATGAAACTATAGGTATTTGAAATTCGACAATTTTATTTAGAGAAATTAAAACATAAATTGAAAGAATATTCCTAAAACTAACGTTACGGCATTGAAATTTTTAATTGGCCAATGCTTATAAGTTAAGAGATAGGAAAAATCGTCTAAACATGCGAAAAATACACACTTCAGTGAATTATAATGTTTCAGGAAAAAGTAGGAGAATATAGTGAATATAAGGAAAGTGTACTGTTCCTAAGAAGAATTTTTAATTGTTTATAAATAAAGAATTATATTAAATCAATCTCTCGTTAAATTAATAGCAAATTTTATTTTGCAGAAAATTGCTTGAAATTGCACATAAAAGATCGTAGTCTTTAATGTTTATATTATGAATAAGGAATTGCTTCGATTTTCAATATTATACATTCAGTCCTCACAAAGTTATACCTTATTACTTTAAATAAAATGTGGATTAGGCCATTGAATATTAAAATGATGAGAATGAATTCATCAATATTGATTCATGATAAAGCAGAGCACAAAACTTTGAGCGGTTATAAGTTGAGTTCCTGTTTACATTTTTAACACAAGTTTTGTAGAACAATGTCTTATAAATTCATTTCTGCTCATTTCAATAAATGTATAGTTTATAATTCGGGACAAATTTCTAATGAATCTTAAATATATGTAAATATATGAATATTAATCTGACGTAAAATAGTTGAATCTCTTCTTCATATATTTTCAATAAATTATTGATTTTCTCTGATACTATTGAAGAGGAATATTTAGAATTCCATGCCATTTAATGCAACTTTAAATTTTCTGGTCCACTAAGTCAATGAAAGTGAGAGAATCAACAAAAAGTCTTTGCTGTATCATTTCACAAATTCAAGTAACTATACTAATTAAATAAATATTAATAACTGATTATTTCAAACAGTCAGCCGCGTGATAGAAACGGTTTAAAATACAATAAATTAAAGTGCGTATACACGCGTGCCACTCAAGTTGAACTTTTCAAAACGATTTTACTCATGTACAATCTAAAATAGAAAAGAGCAACGCGTTACGATTTTCATGCTTCGGATGGTCTTCATTTGACGGACTGTAGTTTGAAACTGTGTAGCTAGAAGATTTTATAAATCAAATGAACATGTATTCAAATACTGCAACGTGACAAAAGACTGTCAATCTTATAGAGAATGGTACTAGCTTACATTTTTCTTAAGATTTTACAGAAATTCCTGTAAGATTTACAGTAATTCTGTAAAATGAGCAGACTTTTTCTCGTTGCATAGTTTGCATGGCTATAGTCTGGCTATAGTTTTTCACACTGCGTACAAAAAGTATTATTTTGAGGCTGGTTTTTGGTATTAGAACGGTATACGCCGATAAAATAGTCCGACATCAAAATTATGCATGATTAATAATATTTTAGTAAATACTTAAATGGTAATACCTATTGGGATTGAAACAGGATTGAAGCGAGAATCAGTTGTCACGATGATTTTTTGTTTCTTCGGAGAATTTAAATTTATGTTAAAACAGTACGCATATTGATTTCAAAAGATGACTCACTAAAAATTATCCTTAATTTTAAAGGTGCTCTAGTTTTTTTTCCTAGCTCTTTCAAATTCTGCAGAATTGGTAAGATTCATATTAGGAGGCTAATTTGAAATAATTTTTCTATCTTCGGTTAGTCAAGAACGGTACCTGCTAGCCTCACGTCACGTTCATGGTAAATCATAATTATTGTATGTATACTATGTATACGCGCTTGTAATTGCTGTTCAGTTTATCCTAGGTATGTGCCACTGACAGTTATTCCATAAACGAACTCTTGGGTCGTCGTCCAAAGAAGTAGCTCAAGGTGGTTGCTATCGTTGACACTTTCGAGAAACTATGGTTTACAATTTACATATATTGCTCATTCAAGTTGTTTAACCCGTAGAATGTATCCCAGTCGTCCCTGAAACGGAATATACAGTTTGGGATATACAGTTTATTTTTTATTTTTATTGGCCTACATCGTTTTATTAGCAATACACTGAAAGATCAATAATTTATAAACTGCGATTGTTTGAAAAAGACCTTCCTATATTTTATTTGGCATACATACAATTATACATTCATTTGGTGGTAAAATTTATATTCTTAGCATATTTGATAATTTGTTAATCTGACTTTAGGGACAATTAACTAATTATAAATGTTTTAAAATAAACTGAAAAATACTCCTAAATAAACGATTCTAAATTTCTTTTAATATTTTTTTCCTAGTAAACTTTAAAGCCTTAGGGAATTGAATGAAAAGGACTTCTACTTTTTATTACTTGTTTTTTAATACTATTTACGTGCAAAATGGAATAAAAGTTGATTCTGTTTGGCATCGCATGAGACCAAGTGAAAGGTTTTCATAAATACTGTAAGAGGATATATTGTGTTTTTCTTGATAGCAATAAATATTAATAACACTACTTCTTTTTAAACACCGTATACAAAACAAAGAAACCAATCATTTTAAATTTAATATAGCTCTTATTGTTAATCCTTTATTTCTCGTTAACATTTTTGACAAATCTTGCAATTTATTTGAAAAAAACGATGATTTTTTTAAGTCGATTGTCTCCCTGACATATTTAGCAAACCAGTTTAAGTGTTTGGGTTCTCTAAAAAAAGAATATAATTTTGAATTGGAAAATGAGGTAAGATGAAAAAACTGATTACTGAATTTGAAAAGCTATATTTATCATTTTTTAAAGGAATTTCAGTTTTGTATGGAATATCCTCTGAGGAGATTGATGAAATCCTTTTAACTTGGGATCGTTCAATTCAGACAATGATTACCTTTCCATTGATTAATATAACAAAACGTATCATTAATCAAAACATATATTAATTATCAATAACTTGAGCAGAAGCATATTACAATTTTTGAACATTAAGAGATATCTTAAATTAAACGTTTCCAATTTCAATAGTATTTATTCAGGAACATAACTAGATATTTCCATTTTAGAGGAGTTTAATCTTCTTCCTAGAAAGTTATCATTTGCTTAAATGTCAATTCGCGTGCTTTAATAATCTCTATTGAAAACAAATGTGTGTTTAGAAATTAAATCTTATTATAATTTAATAAAATTTTCCATAAAGTATAATTTAATGTAGAAAGGAAACATATTTGAAAAATATAGAATAGTACACTTTGTGGAAATAAACTATGAAGAATAAAATAAAATTAAAAAAATTATTATTATTAAAAAAAAATCATGACCCATAAAAAATGGACTTAATATTAAAATTTGTTTTCCTATTGATAAGAAGGAATAACATATTAACTATATAATAGAGCATGATGAAACTCATTATCTATGTTCGGGAAGTTTGAAGAGAAAATACTCTATAATCTTTTGGTAAACTAAAAATCAATATTTCTCGTTTATCTTTTAATCCTTTCCATTGTACATCAAACATATATTTTATGTAATTATTTTCGGTATAGATGAATTGAGTTAAAAATAATTACCCAAGTGATTCTGTAATGAGATAAATATACTGAATTTACCAAGAATCCTCGTAGAATTTTTCGACTATATTGAAACTGTTATAGGATATGAAAAAAACAACTGAAAGTCATGTAATATAATATTGAACATACATTAACGCTTATCAATAAAGATTCAACTTCTAAAAATGTATGTCTGGGTGGTTTACTGATTTTTATGTGATAGTCACTGGTTACTGAATAATGCGTCAATATATTTTTCACCTCGGACAAACGAAAATTTCAGTTCTATTCCTTTAAAAAAATATAAATTTATTGAATTTTGGTATACTTTGAACTTTTATATAAAATATCTCTCGCCTTAATCCTTTGCGGCGCAGTGGTAACCCAGATTACCACATTTTTTATTCACAACTTTTTTCTCTAGATTCAATGTTTTTGAAGTAATAACAACAATTTCCTTTTGCTATCGTCTTTGAAGCATTGGACAATTTAAAAAAAATAATGATGAACGCATAGCATAAAATTATAAATAGTTATAAATAAACAAATTTTGAAAATCGCTCTTTTTTACGAAAAAATTCGGTTTTTAACGACGTGATGAATAAATTGGAATCAAATTTGGTACTCTAGGGTGTTTGGGATAGCTGATTACGAATCCGGAACCAGATTTGCAAAATTCAAAATGGCAGATCCAATATGGCGGACAAGTTTTCAAAAAATTGCAAACTTTTCATGAAACTTGATATCTGGGAGTTTTTAGGGTCGCTGATTACGAATCCGGAGCTAGAGTTGCAAAATTCAGAATTGCTGATCCAATAAAGCGGACGAGTTTTAAAAATTCGTCGGCCATATTGGATTCGTTATTTTGAACTTTGAAAATTGGGCTCCATTTTCGTAACCTTAGAAACACCTGAGTCACAAGTTTTATGAAAATCAAACAACTTTTACAAAAACTCGTCCGCCATATTGGATCCGCCATTTAGAATTTTGGAAATGTGACTTCAGATTCATGATCACCGACCCTAAAAACTCCCAAATGCCAAATTTCATGAAAAATCCTTTAATTTTCTTCAAACTCTTCCACCAAATTGGATCCGCCATTTTGAATTTTGGAAATCTAACTTTAGATTCGTAATCAGCGACCCCGAAAACCCACTAAGGTGAATATAACAGTAAAATTTGTTTGATAGAAAAATGTGCGCCGCAAAGGGTTAAGAAAATCACTGGACCAAAGTTGTCAACCATCGAAGAATTTCAAAGCTTTTCACACAGTTTGTTATTTAATAATTAACATTCAAAAAACGTTCTAAAGGTATGAAAAGAAATAAAGCGCACAAGTATACTTTTTGTAGCACGTACTGAAAAAATCAACTTTAAATGATTTAGTATAATTTAACTATGAAACTAATTATTATACGCAGAAAAATGATCCGTAAAATTTACTGGACGCTCGGCGCAAAATATATGGACGTGACATTTTAGTACACTAAGAAAACTGTTTGGTTCGGACAACAGAAATTTTTGGTTATTGTTATAAAGAAGCAATACAATTAGTTTGTTGTTCTAAAAAAATGTTGGTATTTTCTACACACCTATTGTTGACGTAACAAAAACTTTTAAAAACCAAACGAATCTTTTTTGTTGTTGAATTAACCGAATTTTTATTGGAACAAAAAAAAGTATTGCTTCTATAGGAACGAAATCATTTTGTTGATCGAACTAAACATTTATCTTAGTGCCGATTTGACAAGAAGTTCAGTTATATCAAATGATTTTCTAAACTCTTCAGCTAACATACAGTGAAATCTACAGAATTCGGATTTTTTCATAATTTGTAGATTTTACTCGAAGTTAGGTCAATATTTCTGGTCCTGAACAATAATTTATGATCTATTTATATCAGAACTGTCAGAACCTAACAAACAAGCCGAAGATTTTCAACATTTCCTCATTCTTTGATTACAGGAGGCGAGAAGCCGGAGAAATCGATACCAACGAAAGCGGAAGTGGTCGATTTGCAGGAAGTTCGATAGCTTGATCCCAGAAACCAAAAAAGGTTCAAAAGAACATCAGGATGTCGTGCTGTGACGAAGGTTTCCGATTGGTAGGGACGCCTTCCGTGTGCTCCATGCGAAGTAAGGCTCAAATTGATGCCCTCTTTGATGAGCTGAGGTCCATCTGCAGTTCCACCCCCGGAGGATGGCATCATGCGATGATGTCCGCGGGAGTTGTTCCGGATTCGTCGGATCTCAGTTCCGAGGAACAAATGAAGATCAACAACGCCGTCCAGGCTCGAATCGAAGCAATGTTCGCTTCTGTGGAGGCCGAAAGCGGAACACCTGGAGAATGCGCTGCGGCGATTTTACCGGTAACCAACGCCAGATGTTTTCTTCTTGACTTTTTTTGCTATCTCGGCCGTAGGAAACGGTTCGGGCGATGAGCTAAACTTTAATAGTATAAGCCACATAAATAAATGATGCTCGTTCTAGATTCCGCTATACTAATCCATCATTAGCGGCGAGGCTAGCTTCTCTCTAACAGAGTTTCCCTGAAATCAAACATATTTCCTAATTCCTCTCTCTTTCTACTCAGAATCTCGTTTTCAACTGTGACGAGTCTTGTTAAGCTTGATCGACCAACTTCCGTTTTTGGTAAAGACTATTACGCACATTCTGGGCGAGAAAAGCTGTCTGAAGTCGGGAAATTTTTCTTTTCTACTCAGAAATTGCCTTGCACAGTCATGTTACTTTTAATGATGATACGTAACATATTTTGGGCTGTAGTCGTTAATTCAAGACGTATGTGCCTACTTGGACGCACGGAATTGTTTGAGGCTTCCCGTTCGATTAACGAAGTTAGGCAGCGCTTAACTCGACTCTAACCAGATAGGAGTCATCGTACTGGAGTGACTGAATTTACCAATAATTTAAACTGCTTTCTCTCTTTTAAAAGCAAATAATCTCAAAGACTAATAACATCGCTCACCTATCATATTTATTTTAATGATGAAAAGTAGGGGGGGGGG
>CAKNWW010158144.1:0-29671 GCA_932074435.1 Andricus kollari | reverse complement strand
TTATCCATCTTTAAAATAGAAGAGTTTTTTATTTTTTAAATCCACAATAAAGAAATTATTCATAATTTTGATGATTTACACTCGAAATTTCTTCAATTTGAAACATTTAGAATTGAAAACTTGACTTTTGATCTCCAAAATCATCGAAATTTAAGAATTTTCATTTGTGTATCTTTAAAATAGAAGAGTTTTTAAGTTTTTGAATTAACAATAAATAATTAGTAATTTTGATGATTTACATCTGAAATTTCTTCAATTTTGAAGTTTCAAAATTGACAACTTGACTTTGGATCTTCAAAATCATTCAAATTGAATAATTTTTATTTATGTATTTTTAAATTGAAGAGTTTTTAATTTTAAAAATTCAGAATTAAAAATTCTGTGATTTTAATGATTTACTTTCAAAGTTTCTTCAATTTGGAAGACTTAGAATTGAAAACTGGTCTTTGTTTCTTCAAAATAATTCATACGTAGGAAAAGTTTTAAAATTATTAAGTGTACCCATTATTGAATAATAATTAAAGCAATTTTAGCACTTAAATAAATTATTTTTGAATAGATAAGGTACCAATAACATTACAAAATATTTAGTACTTTTTAAGTAAGTATTAGAAGTTGAACAATTTATATACCTACCTAATTAAAAAATGGAATATTCGAAATTCATCAACTGCAATGTTAAATATTCTAACTTGAGCAATTTTTAATTTGAGTTGAAGAGCACTGAAGAGTAGGGTTCAGTTAAAATGCTAAAACAAATTAAATTTTTGGAGCTGAGGGAAAACAAACTTGTGGGTTGGCATTCGACAAAAGTGAAATAAAAGTTAAATCAGTACAATTTAACGATTTCAAATTCAAAATATTTCCTATTGGTTCAAAAATGATGACACTTATTATATTTACAGCTTTTACTGGTGGACAATAATTTAAAAAATTACGAAATTTAAAAATGAACTTTTTTCGCGGTAATATTTTTGTTTGAAAATGTGCAAAAACAGTTTTTTTTTGTTGATTGAGTCATGTACACACATTTAAAAAAAAAAGTTGAATATGTCGAACCAGAAATTTATTCAGCTTGAACCAAAGAAAAAATCAGTTTGCTTTTTCGGAAAAACAGTTATTGTCGCGATTTAAGATTTTTGGGATTTCATTTTTTTTTGCGATTATGGGTTCCAATCAATAAAAAAAAAACTGTTTTTGTACATTTTGAACAAATTTTGAATAAGGCAAAATCTTTTTCCAATTTTCAAAATTTTAAATATTGTAATTTTAAAAGTGGGAACAGAAGATATTATCCGATTTCAAATTTTTTTTCTTTACTTGTGTCGGATGTCGGACTACAAATTCTTATCCCTCAGCTCAAACGATTCGATTAATTTTAGCATTTTGACTTCGCTCTACTGAAGAATGTAGTTTTAAATTCACGTTGAAAGTATTAATTATAGTAAGGAAGAAATGGCGAATCTGAGAATTAAATATTTGTGAGAACGATGTTAAACATATCAAAATTTTGTATTTAACTAATTCTATTTTTTTTCTCAGACTTTTTCATATCACTGTGAATGGATTTCCAACGACCTAAGTATATCCAATTTTTAAAAATAAATTATTTAATGGCAGAAATCATTTAAATATCATTGAAAATTATTTAAAAATATAAAATTTCTTATAAAAAGATTGTTTGTTCTTTTCGAGATATAAAAATAAATGTTTGATCTTTCCCCTATTTTCCCCTTTTTCGTGAGAAAATCACCCTATTTCCCCTTTTTTGATCTCATTTTACGCTGTGATCCCTGTTGTCGGGACAGATTTGCAACCGATAGTTGTAAGGATGACCTCTGTGAATCATTCCGAGGATCCATGATCCTTCAACTAACCGTCCTTCCTCATTTTTTCGACGGCCGATTTTGCACTCATCTATTTCAACCACTTCCCCGACACCTCCAATGCGACCTTCCTCTTCGAAGTGATTGTCAAGAGCAACCATGCAGATCTCCCGACGCAAAGAGAAGCGGTCTTCAACAGTTTCTCGTGAAATCGACTGACCTTCAAAAATGCTACTTTCCTGGATGGTTTGTTCGAAATTGAAGTCTACAGCGAAACAATAAGAAATAAGCATACATGCCGCTGCGGAAATGTGACACCTCTCAAACCACGTCATTTCAGTCCACAAAGTCATTTCAGACTCTAAAAAAGTCATTTTTTTCTTGTGTTTTGAGCAAAATCGTTCAGTTGGAATGAGTTCAATTTGTCTCAACCACTGAAGTGTTTTTTCTCTTTTTTGAAGAATCATACCCAGACTGAAAATATTATATGTTTCATTCATCTTGGTTAGAACTCGAGAGAAGAAACCTTCGAAAATAATGAATGCTCCCATGAAACACACACCTGTTAGTACTAGGAGCGCGGATGGTGGAGAAAGACCTGTCGCTTATTGCACTAAAATTTGTTAAATTTTATCACATGTATCGATAATTTTATCGAAGACTATCACTCGTATGAAAAAATGCTTGCAACAAAAAATGTGTATCTCGATAAGGTTCACAACTTTTGTTTCAAAGATTTTGCGAAAATGTGCATATTGACTAATCTAAACGCAAAAAACCTTGACTTTTAAGGGGCTTTTACCATGATAATCGATGTACCACTAATTTTCGCGAAAACTATTACTTGTAGATAAAAATGTTACAGACAAAATATATGCAACTCGATTAGATGTACAACTTTTGTTTCCAATATTTGATAATATTGTGCATATTGGTTTAAATAAACGCAAAAGACGTGACCGAACGCATTTCCGTAACTTTCTTCGTCTCTTTCTTGTTTTTACAACGCAATCCTCTTTCTCAAAAAATAATGGTTTCAGGCAAAAAGTGTATTCCACAAAAAAAATATGTATTTTTATACTAGCTAAAACCTTTGTTTAAAACGTTTTTCGATATTCTGCGTATTTACTGAGATAAACGCAAAAAACATGATTTTTATGGTGTTTTTTGTAATGGTTTTCACCATGAAAATCGCTTTGTCGCCAATTTTCACTATCATATTCGTAATCAGCGCGTCAAAATACATAAGTATACGAAGTTTCAATAAAATTGGAAAATTCAGCTATTCGGAAGCTGTGTTCTGTAACACTGCTACTATAAGGATACGTAACAGTTCTGGAATTCTGTAATGTAACTGATATATCACAGAGTAGGGTGACAAGAAAAAAACACTTTTGGATTTCTTAGGAGCGAAAGGCAAGTAACGGTAGTTTATGCGATTGTAGAAGCCAGGTTTTTTTTTTAAATTTTAAACAATATTTATAGGTGCCACATCGCCTTTGCAGTTCTTATGTAATTAACATGGGCAAAACCAACTTTTTCTTCATTTAAGATTTTAACCTTATAATGAAATTTTAAGAATATTTTCCTCGAAGGTTGAAGATTACATTTTCTGAAAAAGCAGATTAGGAAAAATATAAATAAGCCTGCAATAATGAAAACAAATCTAAGTAAATTTTTGAAATGTGACAGTTTCCGGGGTGGAGCGCTCATCAGCTCGGCCATAAAAGTCGATCACAGTGGGTCTTGACACCATAAACTCATAAAGCAGACCCTTTCACGGCAAAGCTTTCGATAGTTATATTTCCCTTTTCCAGAAAAGTGAGTAATAATAATTCAAGGGATGGTAACTATACCTGTTATAAAGTCACATCGATGTAAAGAGCTGAGATTGCACTTTTACGATCGACTCTTCACTTACCGAAATTCTCAGCTTTTTCAATGACAACATTCAAAGACGATGGGGCACCTCTAAATATTGTTTAAAATAAAAATAAAATAAAACTGACTTCTACAATAGCATAAACTACCGTTATTTGCCTTTCGCTCCTAAGAAAACCAAAAGTGTTTTTTTCTGGTCACCCTAATCACAGAGTGATAGATCTGTTATGTCACTAGTATGTCACACGTATTCCACGAACGGAACATAAATGGTCACACTGTTCTATAACGCTGTTACTGTAAGGATATGTAACAGTTCTGTAATTCTGTGATGTAACAAGTATATCACAGGGTGATATAATTATGTGCCACTAGAATGTCACACGTATTATAGAAATAAAACATAAAGAGCACACTGTTCTGTAACGATCTTAGACAATTTTTGTACCGACGGTCGGGTGCTGTAAGTTACTTGAACTGGATAAGAGTACGCCGGAAATAGGGCCAAATATCGCTTAAATTGGGGCCAACCAAGAAGAATATATTTTATTTTATAACATTTCATTTGTAAATTTACACCTTACAATTTTTCAAACCTACCTTCTCATAATATGCCCTAATAGCACGGAACGTGTAAAATGTCCGCCGCTTGAGATCGGTCCAGTGGAACGTTCCATTGGGACCTGAGGGGAACCTTCCATTATTTCTATTTTTAACAACAATTATCTCATAAACCGTAAGAGAGAGTTGAAAATGGATGTCATATTTGAGTTTTGAGTACCGCATATAATATCTATATGTAATATGATATCCATATCATAAACTGACATCGATTTTGACCTACCACTTACCGTTTACGCGATATTTATTGATAATAATAACAATAACGGTAATTGTTGGACTTGAGATTCTCTGTTAAAAGTATACTCGCTTTATCTATTAAGGAAGTGCGCATGTGCGCAGAGCGACGAAGAGAAAGTGGTGCGAGCTAACTTGCGTACGTGGTGTGGCACTCACTCTCAAGCAGACGGCCATACTGTACTTAAGAAACTTTCGTAATTAAATAATCGAGTGTTCTACAAATTACGTTGTTATTTATTTTCCCTGCTACTTGTCTTGTCTTGTGGTCCAACAGTAATTTATGTTTGGAACGTTCCCGTGGAACGTTCCTGGAAGGTTTCTAAACGGCTATTAGGGTGTCTAAAATAAAAAAATAATGAATATAATCCTGAGAGGACCCTGGCTTGTTCAGCAAAAAAGCATGGAAGAGATTTTGTCACGAACGTTCAAGTGGTTTGATAGGGCAATTGGCTAAGGCCTCGGCTACGTACATACGTTTAGTTAATTTAGGTAGGCTTCAAATTTCGAGCGAGTGTAATTTTTCAAAGGGTTTAAGCGTGCGATTATATGTGGAGGGTACCTTGCGTGAAATTGTGATATTTAAAATATGAAGTGAATGCAGAAATAATACAAAAAACATTTTTTTTAACATATCCTTGTAACACTGTTACAGAATTGTTATAAAACAGGAAAAAACGTTTTCACACTGTTATGTAATTGTTACAGAACGACCACAGAACAAATTCACATCGTAACACCGTTACATATGTGTTACGGCACTATTACAGAACAATGTGACTCTATAACCATGTTTCTACATTGTTATAAAAATATTTTTCGACATACAACGCTGTTCCAGAATTGTTACAGAACGATCACAGAACACATCGTAACACTATAACATATGTGTTACGGTGCTATTACAGACCATGGTTACTCTGTAACCCTGTTCCTAAATTGTTCTAAACATATTTCTTGACATATATGAATGTAATATGTTCCAGAATTGTTACAGATCTCTGACAAAACATAGTTCTGTAGCAGCGTTACAGAACTGCTACATACATTTAGGGACGAAATTACCCGTCCCCTGGTCTAACCCTGTTTTTAAAGAGTTACAGAACCTGTTCTTTTCGGTTCTAGAACTGTTACATCACAGTTATATAACAGTGTCAGCTGGGTTACTAACTTCTTTATATTTTCTATTAATTATTCATTTACAACTTTTATAAATAATTATTATTTTTCACTTTGCAATATTCTTTGAAAGGACTCAATTTAGAAACATTAATTTAGAAAATAATAATATTTATAGTTGAATTCAAAATTATTCGATTTGGAACGGTGTCGACGGCTGTAACGGTACTATTTGACTTTTTATTGATTTTGATTGGCTTGAGTCAGCGCGATTTTCAAATTATAATTTTCATTGCAAGACGATTTAATACAGAAGAGGGACCGTTCTAGAAATAATAAATTGAAAACAATTCAGAACCATAGAAAGAAATTTGAATTGATTCTAATCGTGTTTCTTAATCGTGCGTGCACGATTGGGAACGATTGATTGTTGCAAAGCTTCAATCGTTCCCAATCGGTAGTAGGGTTTTGAGGTGATGAAGGGGCAATTTGATGGCAGCACTTTCATCTCGCGGGAATGATTTGAAAACGTTTATTGACTTTTTTCAAAGCAACACATTTTAAGCAATATGAAGTATATGTTATTTATAGAGCAATAAACCACACAATTGATCAAAGAAAAATAAGTTTCTTTTAACATATTATCAGGCTGTACTGTACTGCAACCCCCTTTAACTATAAGTACACAGCCTCAGATTTGTGAAAATTCCAGCCTAAAATGAACTCAAAAGTCCGGTATATTTGATAATAAAGATCAAATTTGAAAGTAAAAATATTAATAATGTATTAAACTCAACTCAGAATCAAGAAATCATAATAATGTCATTTTACATTTTCCCCTCATAATTTTCTTCTTTTAAATTTCTTATTATTAGAGTGGAGAGAAAAGTATTTGTTATTCTTAATACATAAATTATAAATTATATAATTTTCTTCAAACAATTTGATTCTGAACAAATATAAAAATTTCGCCATTGGAAATGAAATAATTGTTCCAATTTCTAAGGGTCCAAAAAAATACTTTCAAAATTCAGCTTCATTATTTAACTTCATATCAGTACTTTCCTACCCTTAAAAACAAGTCTCCTGATTTACCCTTATATCTTAAAGAAAACGACGGAACTAGCGCTATATTTTGTAGGACGGTGAGGGCAGCACCTCGATAGGACAGAAAAATTAATTACCTACATATATCGTTCCCCCACTCTGACACACCTCACCGCATCTACGTTCATAATATCTTTGGTTTGAAGGCCAGAACGAAAGTTACAGGTTGGAATTTCGCACTACGGGTTTGACTTTGGAATCTACAGACACCGACCGAAACCGAGGAGCTCTGTTATAGAATCTTCGAAAGATTAAGAAACCGAACCCTTCGGAAGGTGGAACGGAACGCCTCAGCTTTACACTAAATACCCTATTTCAACAGGGCAGTGGAACAGCTTAAAGAACACTAAGCTGTGTCGTGGCAAGGGAAACCATTTTCGTTACCACAGAAATCACTCTGAAATAAAGACTCAAGGCTGGGTTTCTCGGGCGATTAAGTCTCATATTTTCAGGTCTGGTGGTCGAAAACAGACTTCCAGTGACTAAACAGAACGAACGAATCCAAATGAGACAATCGGGAATATCATTGATGGATGTACGAATCCTGCTTCGCAGTAATACACTCACAGATATAACGATGCTGCTGGGATTATCTACCAACAAATTGCCTTGAATTATGTATTGTGTAATATTAATGTCTTTTTGACAAAGAGAATTAATATACCTTCGGCACCGCAATCTCCATTTCAATTAATCAACTATACATACGTTGGGCGCCAGACCTTTCTTGGGTCAAAAACAACCAAATCGCTATGAATAAACAAAGTCTCGAAAAGTTACCTCAACACTTGGATTCTAACTTTTAAAATCTAAACTCAAGAGAGCAAGCGACATTATTGAGACGACGATGTACCGGAATTAGAACTCACTTCAATTCAAACAAGCTCAGATCCCAAGCGGGGAAATAAGGCAGAAAACGTGGTTTCGTATTGATAAGGGTTTCTTACTCGTGAATGACAATACAGCGAATCATAATACCAATTAACCAAGTTTCCATGTATCTTAATAGATGACTACGATTGGTGGAACATAGATCGGTTAAAAATTACAAAATTGACGATTTCTTATTTCTACAATTTTAGTCTGACGTCATCAAAAATACTTTTCGATTTTTATAGCAAAATGAAACAGAATTTTGTTGAGAACGTTTACAATTGGATCCTTTGAAACACAAATTGAATTGATTTAACCAATTAACGTATAACCGATCCGATACTCCATGATTTCGCGGAATTTAATAATAGAGCCTGTCTTATTTTAATACGGTAAATTTCTCTTGAGAAGAGAACGCTGGAAATGTCAATTAATTTTCGGTAAAAATAAAGGGAGGGGGGGCGACTATCTACAGATATTGGGTTGTGGGGCTAATAACTGAATTTTCCGTAAATCAGAACATATCTCAGATTAAGGGACACATTTCACTGAAAGGGGTGATATAATAATTTATTTTCAGGAGACAACTAATTAATGTTCTGAGACACTAAAGGGGGATACGACTATTCACAAAATTTAGTGTATGGGACAAACAATGAAAAGATTCACAAAAATCATGTTAGAGAGAAATTGCGCAAAATGAAAACATGTCAAAAGTGCTGCCACAAGACAACAAATTGGAGATTGGATACATACCAATAGAAAATTAGTTATTCGTAAAGAACAGCGTACTTTCTTAATAAGGTGCAGAAACAATGCGTTATTTCCAACACATATTCAACAAAATGTTTTGAAAACCTTTTGAAAAAGGTACGCAATTGTACTGAAACGTACGTAAAGGATGGAGAAAGGAGTTTTTTAATTAATAAATTCTGAGTTGGAAATATGTTTTTGGCTAATTTTTTATTTAATTTTTATATTGACCGTAAGCCATGGAAAAATTCATAATTTAAAATTCTTAAAATCAGATAAGACTTATCACGCACTTTCTCGGTCAACTAGATAAATTCTAGGGCTTTCTTGGCCAAATAGAATGAGACAAATCAAAATTTAAGGGCTATCAAGGTACATGCTTTCTTGGCATAAAAAAGGGAAGGTAGAGACGTTTCACAAGATTAAAATTCAGAAAATCTTACCGGCTGACTCGCCGAGCAAAGAAAATGTCCTTTCCTCCCTGGGAGTATCCTGGATGACCTGACTTGGACCCTCGGAGAAGCGGCGATGGAATTTTTCTGGTAAGACACTGGGATCACTACGTTATATAGGTAAGATACGACAGACAAGAGACAAGAGAGTGAGTACTGAATAGCTCGAAAATTTATAACCTTTCCTAAGTGAGGTCACACCCGTCTTGCTCCACTCTAATTGATCGAAATTTCGCCACTTGCACAACGTCACGTGGACAACAGTAGAACTAAAGCAATCTCGTACTAAGTGAAGCGATACAGACATTTTTAATTTTAATATTCTAATTTCCGTTATTGATGGCCTTAACCAAACAAATCTAAACCACTGTTTTTACTCTCCGAGAACATCGGGCTTATTTATAACAATTAAAAATTTTGCACCGTGGTTATAAATTCGGAGTATTGACGATGCGGGCCTGAGCTGTAGAGTTACCACGCGTATAGCTAATGTGGTTTTCCCATTCGAATCGCCTCAAATGAAAATGAAGTGGATGTCGTGTTGACCGTGGAATCCTGAAGATTTCTGGGACAATCCAGGTTTTGTAGAAAATCCAGGTGATTTCCAGCCCATATCTACGAGCGATTCCCAGTTGAGATTTGCAGATGTTAGGTTGGCAGCAGCGCCTTATGGTGGAACTGGCGGGCGAATTCAAATGGTAGAATCAAGTTATTGGTTGGAGTGGCGAGTTGGCTGAGTCTTTTCAGCGTCCCGATGATTTTCAACCTCCTGTGATGTCGCACGATGATGATGTTGACTCCGAGCAAGGATTTGCATGTAGAAAAAATCAAAGTTTCGAAACGAATCAGCGATAAGAAATTAAATTACAAACTAAATCGAAACAAATCATGGAGTATGGTGTAGCCTCAGTGGTGTACCAGACATCATTCATAACTTGATGAATCATCTTTAACTTAAATATTATCATGAAATATGTCTTGTGAGTTGCAAATTGCAATATCACAATTGCCACGGGTGCCTAAGTCCTATGACAATTATTCTTTTGTAAGAGTATTAGAGAATGAACATCATATTTTTTATTGGGACAGGACAGGTCAGACAGAATCGACCAGACGTCCTTTGGTGGAACAACCATTAAGAACATGTCAGAATTATTAACATAAGCTTGTCCTTAAATAAAAACATTCAGCCCCTGTACACTGATAAGATCCAAAAATACACGGGGCTTACGCAGAAAATCCTGACCTCATGAAGGAATCATAAGGTTGTGGCAATTGAAAAAGGTTAACATTCATCCACTTGTGATTTCAGCCACAGGTAACGTCGGACTGTGATCGAAAATCTCCTTCAGTGACCATCATAATAAAATATGGCTAGGTGGCTCAGATGTTTAGGCGCTAGGACTTCCTGTTTGAAGTCCAGGGATCAATACCTGAGCCGGTACATCTTGAAATTTTTCCATATACTTTTACTGAGGTTCTGGTAGTTCTGATGCCACCTTATGCTGTAGGCCCTTCCAAATGCACTTTAGTCAAGCCCAGTCCGTGGATGGCGGGGTAAAAAAGAAACCAGGTTTCCTAATTATGTCATGTAAGCGTACTGCTGTCATCAGATCACTTGATTGTATTACAAAAATGCGTACGTGACTGATATTATATACAAATACAGCCCTGTATAGATTATTCATTTTGGTACTCTAACAGAAATGCCTTCCACATATTGGGCTGTAAGCATCTCAAGGCTGAGACAAAATTATTCTTATAATAGTAATAAGAATAACTAACAATGAGCACTGGTTTTTATAAGATGTACCTAAAAATTATTTCAATATTTATGATTTGTTGATTTGTTAATTATGGGTCACAAATACAGTTTTTAACGTGCAATTAAATGTTATCCTTTTTATATCCCTTGAAAAGCTTCTATTTTTACTTCTAGTCTGCATGCCTGCCCAGGGCCGGCGGAATGCAGGTTTTCTGTCTTTCTTGCTCCTATTGAAGTGTGAATGTAAAGGAATTAGAGTAAGCGAGACACAAGCATATGGAAAACAAATAACTCTAACTCCTTTACATCCACGCTCCTTAAGGAGCGAGAAAGATAGGAAAGATAGATAACCTACGTTCCGTCGGCCCTGGCTCCGTCAACGAATGCAAGATTAGTCGCGATCTTAAGATCTATTACGTAGTTCGTTCCAAATACCACAGGACAACAAAATCTAAACCCTTGCAACATGGACCAGACTAGGTGGGTCTTGTATTTTCGGGGTCGCTGAATTCGAAAATCCGTTGTCCGTTTGGCCTCATCAGGTCTGACTCAAGGTCAGTTCAAGGTCAAACTTACGAAATTCATCTTAAGATTGAAATAAATAATTAATAAATTCAATAAAAAGATATACAAAATAAATTGAAGTGGAAATTATATACTTAGCATAGATTTTGATATACTAAAGATTAATTATTTAATTAAAAACATAAAATACAAGATTTAACTTTAACTGAAAAAAAGCTCTTGATATAAAAATGTTACAAAGGAAAAGCTTTCTCTTTGACCGGTCCTGGCGAAGTGATGCCAGCGGAAGAATAATAGTAACAAGGTGCAGTGCACGTGCGCGCTCGATAATCATTCTTGCGTCATCCAACCAAACGCTAAGTTGGTTTTCTCTCGTGCGCCAACTTTCCCTAAGTACCCCATCCTCGAAGAAAGTTCTTCGCCATCCCACCTCCATCATTATCGACATGTTGCCTCCGGCAACCCCTTGGTCCTTTGTAGTAGTAAATCACCTTTTATTTTGAAATGGGCATTCATCATTGGCGTTAATCCTTTTCTCGGCCTCCAATTCCTAACTTCCTCCTCGAGCAGCAACCCCGCTATACTCTAGTTAAGTTTACTGGTCAAGTTGACCACAATATTTTTTAGCTAAAGCGAAACTGAATGCGGCGCAAGCAGTTTGGGATTACAGCCAGCCTTTAATTTTTCTTAAATTTCCAAGTGAAGCGCAATGCGTGCATTAGACTCAGCCTGCTTCAGTTAGTAGCGCGCTCTGGCGACTGTGGATACTTGGTGTACTAAGACAACGGCCGTGACTTTAGCTGCAACCGACATACTAGCCGTCCCGATATTACTCAAATGCTTATTTTTTAGTATCATCATATTAACAGCAAAAATAGTCGCAAATGGATAAGGAATTATTCTGAAAATAGTATGGAAACACGAGAAAGTGGGAAGGGGAGCGTTTCTTTCGAAAGCAGCAAAGTACGCTACTGAACAACCAAGGTAGTTATCATTGTCATTTTTACCTTAGAATACCGCAGACGTCAAGCATTAAGGTATTAGTCGCGGCACCGCTCCATCGCTCTCGAAACCTGATATAGTTCTCATTGACTACGAAAAATGAAATATGTTCTCTATGCAATTTTCGGCACCTCACGGCAATAACATGACAGTCAAGAAGAGAGAAGAGGAAAACTTCATGAGGGAATAGCGATGGTTGTATTTACCTAGAATATTCTCTGAAGGTGGTCATCTTGATCATTGGTGCTCTCGAAGATGCCAAAACTACACTAGTTCGCAGACTGAAGAGCATCCCCGCATTTCAACAAAACGCATTAGGCCTTAATTGAAAATTGGAGGAAAAGAAAATATCAGGGGCGCCCCTAAATATACAATTTTTTCGTCCAATTTTTGGTGGCATAGTTTTAGGTCAAGGGGCACCCAAAATCATGTGGGCTGCTATCGATTTCGAAAAAAGTATTTTTCCGTACAGCCCTAATACATAGCGCTCAAAGATTATTTGCCAAGAATTACGTAATAGCTTAGAAAAATATTTTTCTTATTTTTTTTTCATAGAAAATCTAATACTTCAATTACATAATTATTTTTAGAATACTGTATAGGTTATTGTCGAAGTTTAGAAGTGATTCTTTTTTAACATTATTCGAAAAACATTGAAGAGCACAATTTTTTGAAAAAGGGGAGAAAGATGCGGCATTTATATTTGGAAAGGTTTTTTTTTTAATTTTAAGATAAAATCCAATCATTTTAAAACATAGAAGCTTTGAAAACTGTACGAAAGAAGTTTTATGCATTTTATCATAATCTAATCCATTCTGAAATCGAACCTGCAAAATATCTATGAACAATGCATAAAATCGATTTTTAAAGTATGCTTTTTTCGCATTTTTTACCAAACTTATCAAGCACACCATAAAATTGTATACGACGAAAATTGCTGATTTCAATAACACCTAATAGGTTCAAAAACAAATTTCTCAGAATTTCGATAATTTCAAGAGATACAGAAGGATTTGTAAACAAATTTTTGATGGCCAGAATCTAGAAAACGACTATGAATTCGCGAAAGCATTCATACCATCCGATTGAGGAGCCCATTCTGCACAATATCCATTAAAAAACTTTCGGGACCTTTTGCGTCATACTACCTGTCCTCATAGTGGGACAGAATCGCAAAAAGCTGGTGAAAAATGGAAGTATTTTCAAATTTAGCTGTAACCTATTGCTGGAAGGTTTTTAGTTTCAACGATTACAAAAATGACAGTCAAAAATTTTAAACAAAAAAATGCGGTGTGTGGTTGCTGGTTACGAAATTTAAAATTGTGCAACGATTTTCGCAAAGTAGCTCTTACATTGTCTTGTAAAGTGAAAACACGTTTCAACTTCTTAGACATAAAATTCTACATTTTTTCAATTACGGCCCTTGCTGAAAATTCCAAGTATGCTATAAAGTTCAATTTTCAAAACGAATTTTGTACACAAAAATTAAATTTTAATTTATTTATGTATAACTTATTTATTACCTAATATTTATCAGATAACTGATAGAAATTTTCTAGCACACTAACTGCACAATGCCGGCAGGCTCTGGAGGTAGATCAGCAGGCCATGTCGGCAGACCTTGAGACAGATGCGGGTGCATATGTTGCTCATTACGCCGTCAGGCCCTGTCGGCATGGCATGCTGGCATTCTGCCGTTAGCATCTGTCGTACCATCGAGCTTGCACTCTGCAGATATCCTGCTCGCATAAACTGAAGGAAATAAAGGGTTACTAGAGTAAAGAATTTATGACATAATAATAACCTTTTGTTATAGTCGTAACTTCGTTTATTTAAAGCGTTTACATTTGTTTGTGAAAGTCATAGAATGTAATAATATCCATTTCCATTCCGAGACAAAGAGTGAGGTTATAATCAATCTTTTGCTTTTGTATAATAATCTACTCACCACAATTTCGTTGATGCGAATTCTTCTTCTTTAGTAATCCCCCTTACAACATGGTGTAATCACTACTCTTTCTCGCACATTCAATAAATAAAATAACGAAACAAAAAATAACCAAACACAAAATTTCGAAAGCTCTCAATTTCTACAAAAGTGACACTTCTACAAGACCCTGCCGAACCGAGAGGTGGGGGCCGGGGAGGGCCGGGTTCAGTTATAATCCAATCACGTGACAGAAGGCAGAATGCAAGCGCGGAAGTTGAAATATCATCATTATGATATTTATTATACGCTTATCGATTACGTTAGTGCACATATTTTTTCCTATTTATTCCTCCCCATAAAAACTACGAGATTCGATAGGAACTTTTCCACAATACATGATTTTCATATTCTATGTTCTCTGGAAAAAATCAAAAGATTATATGACTACGTATAATTTTCCAGAGTTGAATGATGAGGCAAAACTATGCAAAATATAATTTGACGGCAGTTCTTCAAAAATATTAACTATACATTTTTGACTCGTGTTCTATGACTCCAAAAAAATATTTTTTGAACAATTTCAATTCTCATGACATTAATGGATTCTTGATGTCAAATCTTTTCACGGGGTTTCAGAATTAATTTCTTTGTCAAAAATTTGAAAGAAATAAAACTGATGATATTCTTGTATTCAAATAATATATTACGATATTTTCCATTTTTTGATGTTCTTATTCATTCATGTTTATTATTTTCATTGATTTATTTTTATCTTCCTTTTCCTTCCCATTTAGATATTTTGGAGCTCAAATGAAAAAATGTCCTCCAAATTTCACTGTTGACTAATAATTATATTTATAACTATAATTTCTTGCACGATTCTTCAATCGCGAAATTTCTTCCTGGGGGTCATGAAATTTCTATTCCCATTCAATTGCTTACCCTGCTTAAAATGCCGGATAGGAGCTGATAGAAACCAGACACGACCCTGATAGAAAGCGGATAAGTCTTATATACAAGTCTATCCGGGCTCTACAGGTAGAATTATTTCCAATCCGGAAACTTTACGGATCTATCCGGGTTCTATCGGGAGACCTGTCCCTAACCGGTATATATCTGGGACGCGGAAGCAGAAATTAATTTTGTCTTGGACAAAACGATCTTCTACCTGGGTCTATCCGGGACTTATGTGGGACACGCAAAGGTAAATTCATTTCCTCTAAGTTCAAAAGAAGCGTCTATACGGGTCTATCCTGGACCTATCTGGGAGTTTACTGTTGAAAAAAGAAGCAAGTCCCACACTTCAAGTTCACCTGGATCTATAGCGGACCTATTTATGACACGAAAACAAAAATTCATTTCCTCGAAGTTCAAATGGAGCGTCTATCCGGGTCTATCCGGGACCTATCTGGGAGTTCACTGTTGAAAAAAGAAACCAGTCCTACACTTTACGTTTATCTGGATCTATATGGGACCTATTCAGGACACGAAAACAAAGATTTATATCCTCGAAGTTCAAATGGAGCGTCTATCCAAGTCTATCTGGGACCTACAAATGCAGTCTTTGCTCCAGGAAGGGAGCGAGATCCACCATATAAGATCAGGTTGAATATAGATATCAGCAAAGTAACGTACAAATTGGGTCGACTGACGCGATATAAAAAAGGAAATAGAACCAGAAAGCTGATACACCATGTTACTAAAAGCATCCACCCTCGGTACATCGAGACATTAACACCAGCAATATTGGATGCGATTATAGACGCCCAAAGACAAAGACTTGATGTTCTTACTGCTAGATTGCGTTGGTACAAGAAAAGTAGTGCAAGAAGGCAACAAAAGCGGACCTTTCAGACAGCAGCAACTTAAACTCTGCGTGGTTCCAACTAGAGAAGGCAAAAGCTAACAATAACCCTGAAATAGAGCTGACTAACATCACAGCGTTAGATGTTTCAACGGTTTTGAAAAGAGCAAGTAACTTGGAAGCTCCAGGTCCGGACATTGTGCCCAACTTTTGGTACAAGTACCTGACTAGTGTGTATCGTGCGGTAGCACGGTGTTTTCAGAAGATCATCGAACAACCAGATCTGATGCCAGGCTTTATGCTCCAGGGTACTACGTATATGTTACTTAAAAAACCAGACGCTCAAAATCGATCTGATTTTCGACCGATAGCCTGTCTTCCAACAATATATAAATGTCTTACAGCTATCATAGCAGATAAGTTATACTCTCACTGTGACGAGAATGACATCCTTACAGAAGAACAAAAAGGATGTTGTACAAACTCACGAGGCAGTAAAGATATAGTCAGCATAGAATCTCTTGCCATGACGCAAGCTCTTAAACATCAAAGAAACTTGCACACGGCATGCATTGACTACAAACAAGCGTGTCCTGTCGTACTACATGACTGTTTGCTTGAAGTCTTGGAAATATACCAAATTGGTCCACGCATCATTGACTTCCTAAGTCGTGTGATGATGCTTTGGGGTACAAGAATAAAATATTTTGATCATGGACAATCAAGGATAACTAAATCAATACGCATTACGACGGGTATATTTCAAGGAGACTCCTTCATTGTATTATGGTTCTATTTAGCTTTGACCCCACTGAGCAAAACACTAAATAGCATGTCTCATGGGTTCCGAATGCATGATGACGAGGATGGTCATCAAGTGACCCATCTTCTATACATGGATGACATGAAGCTATACGTTAGCTCAGACCAGAAGCTGCCGCAAGTGATTGATGTCACGAAGCAGTTTCCCAATGATATCCACATGGAGTCGGAACTAGATAAATGCAGAACAGTGCATTTAACCAGAGGATAATTAGGGACCGCAGAGTTAGAGAACGATTTCGAGAATAACATCGAGGCAATGGCTGAGGGGGATTCATATAAATACCTGGGTATCCTCGAATCTAATGGTATTCAGCATACGATAGTTAAGAAAAACCTAACGACTGCCTTCACTACAAGGCTCAGATTGGTTCTGAAGAGTTCTCTTAACTCGGCAAACAAGATCAGGGCAATCAACACCTATGCCATTCCTGTCCTCACGTACTCCTTTGGGCTCATCAAATGGTCGAACACCGACCTCGAACGATTAAACAGAATCATCCGCGTAGAAATGACGAAGCACTGAATGCACCACAGTGATTCGGCGATTGAAAGGGAAGTTCTACCACGACATAGTGGGGGTAGGGGCATTATAGATGTCAGGAAACTATGCGAGTCACAAGTTATACAGTTGCGAGACTATTTTAACAGCAAGCGAGATGTTACGCTTTACAACACCATCTCTAAAGCTGATCTTGACTACACGCCCTTGAATTTGTCTTTAGAGGAGGCCTTGAGTACCAGGGCAGAAACCATAGAGGATTAAGAAACGCAATGCAGACAGAAAGCCATCCACGGCGAGCACTCCAAAACGTTAGACCAACATGAAGTGGATAGTGAGGCACCCAATATTTGGCTGAGAAAGGGCGTCCTGTATCCAGAAACGGAAGGATTCGTAATTGCGATACAGGACAGGGTTGTCAGCACCAAAAATTATCGCAAACACGTGCTACATCAAGACGTGGTTGACCGGTGCCGATTATGTGGAGATACCCGCGAATCCGTCGAGCACATTATTGATGGTTGTCGCGTAATGGCTCAATGAGAATATACGCACAGGCATAATGATGTGGCGGGCTATACATCAAGAACTTTCCCTAAACCCAGGACTCTTAACCGAATGGATGACTTTCTATAGGTACATTCCAATACCCGTTTAAGAAAACGAACATTACATCTTATATTGGGATGTTACTATGCAGACGGATCATTACATCCGAGCCAATCGACCGCACATCGTAACGAGAAAAAAAACAGGTGGAAGAGTCTACATCATCGATATTGCTTGTCCACTTAACCGAAATTTGCAGGCAATCTATACAACCAAGATCCATAAGTATAGCGAGCTAAGGCATGAAGTAAAGACAATATGGAGGAATGTGAAATATGCATCTAATGAATACTATCAATAATAATACAGATGAATATTAAAAACAAATTTTGACTTTCAAAGTATTAATTAAATTGAATCCAAAAAATAGCTAATTTATTTAAATAATTATGTAAAGAAGTTAGCTATTTTATTTTATAATAAATTATAATTTATAATTAATGTAATATTACAAGTTTATACTTTGTAATTTTAAACACGCGCTTTTCGGCACATGCGCAGTTGAAAAAGTAGCTGTCCGTTAGCATTACTGGGGGAATCCCGAGGTATCTTTTACATTTGATAACTTTTATCTTTAACTTTCTAACTTTTATCGGGGGAGGGTAGGGGGTCCGCCCGAACCCTCCGTTCCCCGCGCCCACCACCTCTTGTTGCTGTGGATTTTGATTGCATGCTTAACAATGGGAAGACTTTTTCGCTGGTCATTTTTAGTTAGGCGCTTTTCAAATGGCTCAAAATAACATTCAAAGGTATGATAATCGAAATTTTGAATGCTATTTTGGGCCTTTTGTCATGGATTTTCGTAAAAAATGATTAACAAACAAATTTTTTTCTTTTTAAGCATACAATCGAAATCAATTATAATACATAAATAATGGTGGCTTATCGGATCAAAAAACTGTTTGGGACTAATTAGGTCCACATAGGGCCCTGGATCCATAGCGTGAATACACTACTGCATAGGTCTCTTGAAACCCTATTCCTCATTCTGCAAACATTTATCTATATTCTTGTCTTTGTAACGTACAATATCGATTTTTTATGAAATACACGTACACCAAAGTCAGGAGGGTAGTTTCGGGTTACTGGATTTTCACTTTTCTATTTAATAATATCCTAATCTATAACCTACGATGGAACATTTCATTTTTTCTCTAGGTCTTTCTAATTTGCTGTAGATGTTTACGGAATGCTTTGAAACCCGTTATTCAATTTATTGTGCGCTGTAAATATCTGCGTATGCCGAATAAGTATGTGATACAAAAACGTTTCTCCATCGAAATTAGTGTGCGAAAATCTTGAACTACGACAGATCGTTCTCTAACCCTTAGTGAGTGCTTTGAGCAATTATCTCAAAAAAGCATAAAATTGGTGCCTTTTCTGACTGAGTGAAAAGTGAGAATACTAAAAAAAGGTCTTAGTCTGCCAAACTCTACACCCATTAATAAATTAATAGTTCAAAATAATTTTACAAAAGACTGTTTGTGAACAATCAAATAGCAATCGCGATTGTGGTATCGCTGAGTATCACGTTCGACGAAGAAAGTTAGGAGTTCACATTTAATCATATTTATAGAAAACCAACAAATATGGTCTGACAATTAACTGTTAAAAGCGCGTCTTCGAGTGCTTACGTCATCCCATGGAGTCGTGGTCGGATCGATCGGCCGTACAATTCTTCCATGCAAGAAGAAATAACGAGTTCACCAGCTGATGATTGCCACCAGCCAGGGTCGCGAAACGCAGGTTATCTGTGTTTTTTGCTCCTACAGGAGCGTGCATGTAAAGGAATTAGAGTAAGTGAGATACTCACTTGTAGAAAACCGTCATTTGTTTTCCACATGCTAGTGTCTCGCTTACTCTCATTCTTTTACATTCGCACTTCTCAAGGCCCTGTCAAAAGCCCAAAGCTATCACTCTTACTTCTGTAAGGTTAATGTGTTATGCCAATCATCTTAATAGTATAGTTTTCTACATTGGTAAAATAACTTTGGATTATTAGAAATCTAGAAGTTATTTTTGGTGAAACTATTTTTATGACTTGGCCACAATTTCTGCGAAGATTGATGAACATTTTTATTTAATCTCAAAAAGATGTATTTTGTTCTCGCACACTCAAAATTTATTTCTCCAAACAGAGACTTCACATTTGTGTGAAAAAAAACCTACGTCGACAATGTTTTGTTTAGTGCGGATAATAAAATACACGCCAAGCATGGGTTGGTTAACTCCAGTAATAGTAGTGGCTAAGTTACTATTGACTGTTTTGGCTTGGCTCGGTAAGCATCCCTCGAATTGGACAGTTTTTGTAGCCAATAGAGTTTTCCCGATTCATGAGCTTGTCCCTCGTGCCAAATGGCGATATGTCTCTACCAAGAATAATTCACCCGACTGTGCTGATTATCGCTACACTTTTCCTACGCCAACTAATTTAGAACCGCGAGTACAAAATGTCATCACGTGTTGGGTGGGACCAAAAGTCCATTCAATTTAATATTTAAATTTTCCTCCTGTCCTAAATTACTCCGTGTAACAGCTTGTTGCCAGAGGTTTGTTGATGCCTTTGTTTTCAAGCACTCTAAATTCTCAAATCCTGAACCTCAATTTGTGACTTCTTCATTCAATACACTTGACATCCAACAAGCAGGAATATTTTGGATTGGATTTGCTCAAGTCAGTTCCTTCTGCCGGTTTCTTACTATTAGGAGGAAGACTTCGGCATGCCTCTATCTATTTTGATGAGAAGCATCCTATTATTTTACCGCATCATCACATAAGTGAACTTATCGCTGCGCGATAATTTTACATTATAGCGCAGCGATATATATTATCAGGATAAATTTACGCGATAACACATTAGATCCTTACATGGTGGTCTACAATTGACCTTCAATACGCTCAAACAGCGTTTCTGGATCTTAGCGGCGCTCTCTAGTTAAAGGCCTAATCAGGGATTGCTTGGAGTGCACCGAAAGAGCGACTCTTGCCCAGCAACTAATGGGTAATTGACGTAGCACTGTTCGTTTCTTAGTAAAAGCGTGAATTACATTTGTAGCTCGTTTCCGAATATTCGTCTGCTGCCTTTCTTGCCGCCTTTCAACGATTTTTTCCTAGGCGAGGAAGACCTGCTCACTTATATAGTGACAATGGCACGACTTTCCACGAGGCTCACAACTAATTAAGATATTTCATTTTGAAACTCAGACTTGATACTAATTTACATAACGAATTTGCTAGAGAATCCACCTCATGGCATTTTATACCTCCCTCTGCTTCTCATTGGGGGTTTATGGGAAGCGGGTGTTAGAAGCTTTAAACACCATCTGAAGCGAATTGTTCAACTATAGTAGGGTAGTTAGTCAAACCTACCTTGCATTTTATTCTAGAGCTTAATTTTAAAAAGTGGAAACAAGGTAGCGGGTTGCCTACCCAACAGGGGTAATTCTCAAAATCTTAAAAATTCGTCCGTTTCGGTGACTTTCCGTCCGTTTCGATAGGTTTTGATGAAACTTCAGTCTACTTCACCTCTGTCTTATGAAGACTGTTATAATTTACCTCTGAAGTGGTTGCTCTTTGGCAAACAACTATTTAGAAAAGGTCTATTCACTAACTCGATACTTCGGCTCTGGTCGTTTGCATGTGACGTGTGTTATATCGCTCCGTAATATTCGTGAAATTACGGGTGTTTTTAAGAAGTGCTGGTGCTATAAATAGTTAATGGTGCTCAGTTTGTCCTAGTGAACAAATAGAAGTGCATTATTTTGTCGCTTTCATTCAGGAAACGTTTTATTTTATCTTTTAAAATTTGAGTATCGTGCTGCTTACGTGCTGATTACGATACCATTATGGTGGCATGCGCGGTCTGTAATGGATCTATAGCGAGAGGGGCAACGGATTCTCTAGCTTGTGGAAGGTGTAGCGCATTGTCACATTTGACTTATCTGAATTTGGCGTCTTAGGATATGGAAAATATTGACAAAAAATTGAAGGTTTGGAAGTGCACTAACTGCTCGAAATCCTCGGGTAAGGAAAGTACCCGTCATCGCGGGCCTCTCTCCTCTGTTTCCTTTGAGGGAGATGTAAGTAAGATAGGGATGTCTTCTGTCACACTTGGGCCCGGAGTAAAAGAATTAATCTGCAACGCTATTTCTAAAGGACAGGAGTCCGACCTTCAAAAAATCACTTCCTTGTTGTAGGATTTTGACGCTAAACAAATGGCTTTTAATGATTCATTCGAGGTAGCCATCAAAGGAATAAAAGCCGATGTTGTTAAAAATACTTACCGCATCGTGGTATCAGAGGAGACCACGTCCTCGAATGTGACTGACATTATCAAGCTCCAAACGGATTCTGAATCTATTTTAGACGAGAACAAGGTTTTGAAGACACAAGTTTACAATTTAATTAGCAGATGTAATTATTTAGAACAAAGTGCGCTTTCCTCTACACTTGAGGTTCATGAATTACCTGTGAAACAGTCGGAGGATTTGCCCGCTACTTTCTGCCAGATTTGTACAGCTTTGGAGGTGCCTCTCATAAAAGATGACATTTCATCTATTTACTGATTAAGAGTATTAACAAGTAATGTCACCTCTCAGAACATCCCACCAATATTGGTGGTTAAACTACAACAGCAATCTACTTGCGTTAAACTTTTTTAAAACTGCAGAAAAAAACGTTCAGTCACAACCAGAATGATAGGATGGAGTGAGGACGTTCCTCTATATATAAGGAAATCGCTGACTAAAAACAATCGGCTGATATATAGTGCTGCCCTACAACTGAGAAGAAGTAAGAATTTAAAGTACCTTCGGACGACAGGGGGTAAGATTTTTTGCCGTAAAGAGGATGGTTAGCCCAGAATGTTTTTGGACTGCTTTATGTGACCTTCGCAGCTGGTCAGCTACTTGTTTTTATACTTTTTTGGCAATTTTTCTTGCATTTTTCTATTCTCTCTAATTTTACGAGTATAGTTTTGCACGTTGAGGTTTGTTTTTTGAGAACCTATAGGCTTTATTATGCATGATTGATTGTTATTTTTATATATGGATTTGTTACTAATTTAGTTAACGCGTCGCAATTTTTGTTTAGATTTTTTCTTCGCCTTTTGTACGTTTAACTTTAGGCAATTTATAAGGGCAATGGTTAAATACTTAGAAACTAAATCTTTAATAATATTTGTTATCTCTCTCTATACATTATCTTTTCAGAGTAGAAGCAATTTCAAGTCTTATCATCCCATATTGATAAGAATTGAAGGTTCGACTGAGTTGGGTACTGGTAACTTTTTTCGTTATAAGTAATCCGTACATCCTATGCTGGGGTTATTTTAAATCCATTTACAGTTATTCTTGTTATGCAGCTAAGTTTATCCACATTTTATCATGGATTCTTTGAATATTTGCCACGTTAATGCCCAGTCTCTCTTGGCGTACATTCATGAGTTTCGACATTTTTTCAGCTCTTGTTCGTACCATATTATAGCAATCTCAGAGACATGGCTAACCTCGAATCACCCATCAAGTGTAGTCGCACTTGATAATTACGTGCTCTTTCGTAGAGATAGAGAGGAGCGGAGAGGGGGTAGTGTTTGTCTGTATGTACATGACAGTCTTAGGGGGTCTTATTGGGAGTCAGCTCGACCGTCAATTATCCTACTGCTGAATTTCTTTTTGTTGAGGTCACGGGAGTATCCCACGTCGGGCAATTTTAGGGTGCCAAGAATAGCATCCGGGTTTCGAGAGAGCAGCTTGTTCAGTCTAGCTCGATGTCTGTGCAAAAGTTGGTCCAGCTTTCTTGCTTCGCCTTACGTATTGCACCCCTGTATTCATCCCTCTTCGTCGTAAATAAGGTCCTTATTTTATCCGTTTTGCCAGTACTGGCACGACTAAAGTTCTCTCTGGTTTCCCTGCGAAGCTCTTCGAGTTTCCCGTTCCACCAGTGTGTCTCCCCAGCTTTTCGAAATCTTGTGGGTTGAAAATTAATTTCATAAGTAGATTTGATGGCCTCCGTGGAAATCTTGGCTGCCATAACCAGGGTGTCCACGTCTCTAACTGACCTTGGAACCTACGAGAGTGCACTCCTTAGTTCCTTGAAACACTGGTTCCAGCCCGTTATTCTTGGATTTCTGACCCACTTAGGGCCCGCGGATACAAAGGATTCAAACTCGAACTCTATCTGTGCATGATCTGGGAAAGTGAGTTCGTCTGAGACTTTCCACTTCTTGACATTGTCTCTAAAACATGCGGTACAGAGAGTGATGTCGATGACTTCCTCCCTGACCAAGTTACGAAACGTCGGGGTACTCCCCGTGTTAAGAATATCTAAGTCAGTAGTGATTGAGTATATGTCGGTACTGCTCCACAAAGTATGGTGGGAATTAGCATCGCACCCCAGCAGAAGAGGAAGAACGCTTACCTTGCAATAATCCACCAGTGTACGTATCTCCACTGGTGGGTTGGTATCGCTGTCATATGGCAAGTAGGTCGATCCCATTACTAGCTTTCCTATCTCTTCAAGATCTGTGGCAGTGGGACAACGTTGATTCTCTTCGCCGGTATGCAGGTCCTTGGGTTGGCCTTTGGAAAGGGAAGACCATACGGCACCCAGCAGACGGCAAGATGTATATGCTCGAATATTTCTTCATCAATGATTAGGTTTTACTTTCATAGGAGGTAGTTTCACCAAGAAATGCCGCAGATATATCAGTTGTGCAAGAAATTTTGATAGACACACTGTGATTCCTATATTTTCTGTGTGTGTCCCTGGAAGGTAGGTAACCCACTTCCACAACCATCGCCATGGTCGACATATGCCTTAAACTACCAAATGTCAAGTGGGGGACCGATCCCGGCCCATAGAAGTCACCGAAACGGACAATTTGTTAAGTTTTTGAGAATTACAACTGTCAGGTAGACAACCCGCTATACCGCTGCCCTCCCGGGGTTGCAACCTTGTTTCCACTTCTTAAAAGTAAGCTGGGGGTATATACTACAAATGTGCCAAGTCTGAATGCTCTAGAATAAAATGCAAGGTTGGTCGCAATATCGTCCATTAACCGTCGTACTACTAGTATTCCAGGACCATCCATGGAATTCATTGCAGACAAGCGATAAACATGCTGGGAACTAATACGGAAAATTTTCGAAATTTACTGGAGAAGATGGGATATTGATTTCATACAATCTTGGCAAAAACGCTACAAGTGGTTTAATAAGACACTAAATCTTAAGATCGGTGATATTGTTCTTATAAAGAATAATTCAGTGCCGCCATTTCGATGGTTATTAAGTCAAATGAGCAAATGCTACAGGAGAGAGAACGATTTAGTGCGTTCAGTTCGAGTAAAAACTGCCAGTTCTGAATATAATTCACCGATTACTCAAATATGTCTCTTACCTGTAAAATCGAAAGAGAACAGCGTGATCTAAAGTTTAGTAATAAGTTATATTTAAGGATCACATGTAAAATAAGAAATTCGAAACTCGTAATTCAATTAATTATGGTATGTGAGTAAGTCCGTCTGCCGAATAACTATATTATGGGAAAACGTTTCTCCATTAAAATTAGTGCACGAGAAATCGTGAGCCGCGACGGATTGTTCTCTAATCCTTCTTGAGTGATTTGAATAATGACCTCAAAAAATCATAAAATTGGTGCCTTTTCTGACTGAGAGAAAAATTAGCATAATAAAAAAGGTCTGAGTCTGACGAACTCTATTTATATTAATGAATTATTGGTGATTTAAAAAAATGATGCATTTTTATTGACTTTACCTGTTGACTTACAAATTGTTAAAAAACATTCTACATCTTTGAAACGTCGCGATTTTTCGTTTTTTATTCGTAAAAATCATTTATTTATTGTTCATTATTGCAATACTGCTTTAATTTAAAGTTTATATAGTCGCATTATACAAGTGTTGGCTACATTCTACATTCACAAGTTTTGGCGTACCATTGAACAGCTCTCCCTTTTCTGATCCCTAAACGACACAATTTGCTCACGCGAATGGCACTTTCGAACTGCAATATAAGCAGTTATGAGGCCTATGGCCCTTCACCGCTTAAAATTTTACCAACAAGGTATCATGTAACACAAGATTACATGGAAGCATGAAGAACATGACCAAGTCAATGATGAGAGAAGCTGTTTCAACGAACCTTCTTTAACGAGCACTAGTAGTTCAAGGGTCGGAGAATTCCTCAAATACTTTCTCTAAACTTGGTTATATTACTGACTGATACGAACCATGACCATATTTCTGCTCGCCTAGACAGAGATTATTTATATACTGACCAAAATAATGGTCAATACTTTCCGGGCCTCCAAATGAAATTTAATTTTTAATAGCCAAACTATTATTTTCTGTGAAATTTAGAAGATTTTAGTAATCCTCGTGGAGCGCCCCGACATTTACCGTTACAAATCCGTAGGTGGGGCATTATTTCGCAAGTGACGCCATCCAAAAATTTGAAGCTTTCAGATTGGGTTAAAAATGGGTAAATTTATCTTTCTATTAGATAGTATGCCCTATATCAAATTTTAGATCCATTAAAAAATTAGTTTGGGGATGTGTGGAGGTTAAAGTTTTGACTATGACTCGTGCATTGTTGGCATTGCATGCCTGCAACTATTATCATATTATACGCAAAGTACTTTTATATTAGGTCTTTGGATTCGTATTTTTAAGCAATGTTTGATAATAATAAATAAAAAATTACTAACTGGAAATTTGATCAATATTTCTCAAACCGTATTTTATGTGCTAAAATCATTTCAAAGGGAATTTATGGGCCAAGGCCTTTTTTTCGTGTTATAGAACAAATATTGAGTGGAGGCATCTACATAGCGCGGTGAGCGCTATCACTGCGCGCTAAAGTGAATGTCAATGGGACTTACACGGTACTTTATCATTTAAACATCACCTACTTTTGTAATTGGATTTTTTTTTCCCAACTAGTTTTACTTTTTTATTTTTGGGTTATTCGGAATAATTCACAGAATATCCAGTTCTTTTAGCAATGATTTGAACTTCCCAATTTGGCAGAAAATCATTATACGGTAGTGTGCCCGGAATGGCAATCGCTTTATTAAATCTTTCTTGAAGTTATAAGGTCACCTTAGTGTAACTTTCCTTGGAACTAAATAGTAAGGCCGTTTCTTTGAGATTTTCGCAAATCGATGCGAATAAAGCATTAGCATTTACAATTTGGTTTTCCGATTCAATAACATAGTATAATAGCATAGCAGTAGCAAGAAAGTACCAAGCTGCAGAAATGCCAAAGTTCTTTTCATGGTGTAAAAGGTGATTAGAGCCTGGTAGTTGCATAGGGCAACAGTATCGAGACTAAGATTGTCATACAAGTTGGTAATACTTATGTGTTTTAACCATGAATATAGGAATAGGAGGAGACTAGCCACATGCTTCCTGACTTGGACGCGGGGATTGGTTATAAGTTACAAGGGAGAGCCGACCATGTTGGTTTAAAAAAGCAAGGGGAGTAAGTGAGAGAAGAAGAGAAGGAGAACAGTCTGCTCTTTCTCTCGCAATGCCGGTTTGGCAAACCCAGATGGTAGACCGCCCCGCTCGTTATTTCGACCCCGCTAAAACATGCCTTGTCCCCTCCTATTCCTATGGAATTAGGAACTCGCCCTATTGTAGTTTCTTTTGAAGCTCTTTCATAAACAATAATTGTTGTTTAGAATTAAATAAATAGGGTTTCAGCTTATAAGATTTGCTACAGAAGTCTTCTACGAAATTACTTCGATCAGTACGTGTCCCAGATGAAAAGGTAACTTTATGATACAATTTTCTTCAAAAACTTTAACTTCATATTCTTTTTGTGTATCCTTCTTGGAAAAAGATAGATTCGTTTACATAGCAGGCTTCTAAAGGAGTTTTGAAAGTAATTCACTTCAAGCAGTGATGATAATTTTTTGAAACAATGTGTCTTACTTTGACTTCGGGCTCTATCTTCTTGTTTTATTGATACAAAGTTCTTTAAACTGGTTATCAACCGAATATTAACATCATTTTCGTAAAAATGTTGTTCAAAAAATTCAGTTTCCACTGTCAATTTTTTCCCAATTTTGAGTCGGGTCATGTCACGATTCCTTGTTGAGTCACAATTTTTTTGGCTTTTTTAGCCTGCCGTTCAGATGTATTAAATTCCTTCATTAATTTCCTACAGTCCCATATGGCGTGATAATTATCCTTACACTCGTCATTTCAAATAGGTTGACTTCATTTAAAGGTAACTGTGCCTCAAATTGGCTGAATCGTTTTCTGCAATTTGAACAGATCATTGCATTTTTTAAACTTCTTTCATGTCTTAGATGATATTGCTTTTAGTGTCTTTGATATTACATGATTTTGTTCCTGAAAAGGATTTGAACATTTATGTATAAAACTATTTTTCGCAGCTATAATAAAACAATATCTCGATATATAATAATAATAATAATAATAATAATATACTCGAAAACGAAGCCTCGGCCAACAGTCTCCCTTATAGGAATTTTAGGTGGTATATAAAATAAGGTTTATTTTAAGGAATTTGAAAAAAAAGAGAAATGGTCCAAAGATGAAAAAAAAAATTTATTTTTAAAAATCTTGGTCAAAATTGGAGTTTGGAAGCCAAAGGTGCCTAAGGATGTAAATTTCTCAATTTTTATAGCCTCCAAGACATTGAAAGTGTTTCAATTGTTTAGAACGAATATATGCAGCCTTACAAAATATTTAATTTTAAACGCTTATTCAAGTACTTGAGGGCATTTCAGGTTAAAATTAATTATTCAACTAATTATTTGGTTTTAATTTGTTTTTTAATTATAAAATATAATTATTTTCAAGAGATATAATTTGAAAAGATTTAAAAATAAAACCAAACCATTTTCGAGGTTTCGACATATGCATTTAATTCAAGATTGTTAAATTTTAAATGAGTCCAGTTTTAAATAATACAATGTTGAAAGCTTAAAGCTGAAAGCTGATCAACAGGATAATTTTTTTTTTAATTTACAATTTTGGAAGATATAAAAAAGCGGAAAGTCATAAAACTGTTTACAATATTTGCAATCATTCGGCCTTTTTTATATAGAGGAGAGTGGGGCTAAGCCGACAATGGGGCTAAGCTGACACTTGCTTTTTTAAAGAAAAATATAAAGTGTGTGAACCTGGTTATTTTAAAAATCAAAGTGAGCCCTCATGCCCTATCTTTATCGACAGAGTTTCGTGGTATTCTGCATGGCGTAGCACGTTTTATGGCATAAAAAGTGTTTTCGGGGATCAAAAGTTTTTTCCGACGCTTGGGGAAAATTGTGGTTTTTTCTGGGTACCATCGTCTACTATGAACAAGGTATATTCATGTTACGTAAAAAAGGTGCTGAACATGAATGTGTTGTTAAATTTTGATTTTTCGATTATTTGCAATGTTTTTCGGATAACAATAGTCGACTAAGTCGACACCGAGTACCAAGGTAAAGTAAATGGCCGTGTGTCCAGAGGCAGACCGTGGAAACAATGGTTTGAATGTTTAAATGAGACAGTAATTCGAAGAGACGTAAGAAGCTATAGAAACACAAGAGTTGCGTGAAAAAATGCATGGACGTGAAGGAAGCTAGAGATGTATACCAGGGCAGAAAACTGTGGCGACAAATAGTTTATAAAAAGACTATCAGTGGAGTGAATGTCGCCTGAAACAAAATACCTTGGATACTAATGGGCCAGAATAGTCACCCCATGATGACTTTGTGAGGCTTTTTCACTTGGGGTGATCGCTAGAGATATTGATCAGCAATCTGGGTCGGAGCAGTGTTTCGGAACAAACGTGTTATTAAAT
>CAKNWW010158092.1:0-10198 GCA_932074435.1 Andricus kollari | reverse complement strand
TATTCGAAACTCGTAATTCCAGAAAATTCGGCACTTTTGGGTTCCGGAAAATTGACAATTGAGTATTAAGGTATTCTTAGGGTACTGCACCTATCGCTGGGAACTTATTGACGTAGATTGAGGCTACGGTATACTAAGGTGGAAATAACACCATCCTGGCACGCGAAAATGAAACCCTCTGTGCCTGAATTAAGTCCGGATGATTTGAGGAAAGCAAACGTTAACTCCATCGACAAGGAATCATCTTCTACATTTCTGAAAAAGTTTCCAAGAGTCTCGGCCGCCTGCCACACGGCTTTTTTAAGGAACGCTCCTTTGCCAATCATCTCGTCTTTCCTGATCATTATTAGGAGAAGATATCTTACATTTGCGACTATGTGAGCTGTACTCAAGATAATTCTGTTATAAAAACATCGCAGGTTTAGAAGTCCATGCCCGCCTTGACTGCGTGGGAAGAACAATGCTGGGATGGTTGAATTGAGAAGCAAGCTATTCTGCATAGTCATGATCTTACGCGTAGCGATGTCGAGGGCGGTAAATTCGTGTTTCGACAATGGAACCACCCCAAACCAGTAGAGTAGAACCGGGACGGCAATCATAGTGGTCGCAGATATCTTGTTCAACGCCGATAGATTAAAGACCAAATTTTCGAGGAAGACGCTTGTATCTACTTCGGAGAGCCTTCTTCACTGATGTTATATCATAAATGCGGCTCTCAGACACGTCTAGGTATATATAGGTCTCCAGCGTCAATGTGTTCCTAACAACGCCCATACCCACGAACTCAGGTTCTTCGGGAAAACCAGGAATTCGTCCTCACTTCTGATGTAAATTCTTGGAACACTTATCCAATCTAATGTCCATACCAATCTCTCCTGTGTACCACTCGACGACACTTGAAGCACTCTGAAGCTGCTTTGGAATAGCACCCGCTCCCGCTGAAATCCCGCGGTTGTCCTTATAACCAAATTTAAACTATATACCTATATACAGGGTGTCCCAAACTCAAGTGTCTGGACTTATATAGCTGTATAAAAATAAAAAAAATAAAATAAATAGAAAATTCCTATTCCAGAAATCAGTTGAAGCTTTAGATTTTGAGGTATAGAATATTTAAGCTGGACCAATTAGGAGCGCGGTATCAACAGACGTGCGTGCATGAGCCTTAGGACCAGGAGAAACATCAACATCCTAGTTTCCCTTTAAGCCCAAAGAGCTGGTTGAATTGGATGACGCATTTCGTGAAGATTTGTCTTAAGAGTCTGACCCTTAGACCATCAATTGTAGTGTGTATGATTCAGCGATAACTTTAGCAGATGCAAACTGTAAAATAAAACCAACGGCTGATCATAAGACCAAGAGACGCATACATGTACTGAGCACAAAAATATGGTGGGCAAGAAAGTGCGCGATCCGCATTCAGTGTGTGATTGACTATACAACATCCAGCAAGAAGTTCACAGGCAGGGAGTTCACTGCTAGGGTCGAACCACTAAGCGGCATTTTTTTTAGACAAAATACAGCTTTAAAGAGCTGTGCAGTGACCTCATAACACCTGAGGAGGAATGCCCAACTATCTGTACCGAGGAGGTGAAAAAAAGTATTAAGAGGCATGAAGAACTATTCCGCTTAGGGACCAGATGGTATCAAGAGCTTCTGGTGAAAGAAGTTTCCTTCAACCCACTAGCATCTGGCCCGCATTTTCACCTCATATCTAAGGTGAAAAGAGCCTATTCCGGTGTGGTTGGAGGAAGGACGCACAGTGCTCCTCCAGAAAATGGACAATTTGGCTGACCCTAAGAATTATAGGACAATAACTTGTATGAATACACAGTATAAGATCTTCGCAGCTATCCTAAATGATAGGATTGTTCGGACAATCGGACCTGTTTGGTAAAAGATGTACAAACAAGGTGGCTTAAAGAAATGCGTGGCAGGAATTCGGGAAAACCTCCTCATCCATAAATGTGTCTGCAAAGACGTAGCATCCTACCAGCATAGCTTATCGATGGCCTGGATCGACTACCGCAAGGCTTTCGGTTCAACCTCACAGAGAGTTGTCATCTATCTGTCGGAAAGCGACACCATGAGCCCTCTTCTTTTTTGCCTTGCACTATTGCCACTGTCTATCGTACTTCGCAATTCCCAAGGAATTGGAGTTTGGGTTAGCAAAATGTACCAAGGTTAATTTGAAGCGAGAACAACTTACTGGCATCGCCGGAGACCCTGAGCTTGTCGACAGATTCAGGACGTTACATCTATAAAGAATGCTCTACGATGCAGATACAAACGTTTTATCCGAAAGATTTGGTCCACCGAACTGACGGCGAGGAACAAGATATCTGTAACCAACATGCTTGTCGTCTCGGTTCTACTCGAATCATTTGGGGTGGTTCCATGGGCGAAGCGCGAGCTTAGGGCACCCGACATTGCCAGGCGTAAGATCATGTACATGCAGAAGAGCTTGCCTATCAATTCATCCGTTCTCTCTTGTTAAAATGGTCAGAAAGCACGAAGAAGTGGACAAGGGAGCGTTCCTGGTCAAAGCAGGGAAGGAGGCTGCTGAAACACTTGGCCTTGACTTCAATATTAGGGGTAAGCAAAATGTATCAAACATTAGGTAATAGGATGCACGGCATCTTCCACGGAAATGAGAAGGATCAGTCGATACTGCTTGAGCTAACACTTGCTTTCCTCAAATCACCCAGATTGAAGTCGGGCACATAGGTTTTCATTTTGATGTTTCAAGACGGTGTCATTTCCACTTTAGTATACTGTCGCCACATTTTGAGACAAGACATTCCCGATGATAGCTGCAGAGCGTGTCATGCACACACCGAGCATCTAGGACACATACTATCTACTTGTCCAAATCATACGGTAACGACCTACATCCAAAGGCACAATGCGGCACTATGTGTGCTTTATTAACATCTCTGTCACTCTTACGGCATCAGCCCGAATACTGACCCGCCAAACTCTCCTAGTGGAATAGTCAATTGTCGAAAGTGAGAAGTGCCAAATACACTGGAACTGCATTTTTTCGACAACTGTTTCTGTCGCGCACTCGAGGCGTGACATAGTTCTTCTTGACATTAAGAAACGAACCATGTTCGTTATCGAATTGTCGACATAAACAGAAAAAGAGGTATAATGACCTTATAAGGGAGTTGCAATGGGTATGCCCGGAACATTATGTCAAGCTAGTCGCCCTGATAATCAGTGTCAACAAAATGCTAAGACCCTTGCGCGGATTGAGTGCATCGCAGACAGTACTCACCTATCCTGCAGTCGTGAGACGTGGTGACAGCTGAAATTTTACAGTGATTTCATCGGGAGCGTGTGCAATTTTCTAGAATAGCACCCGCTCCTAGTAAAATTCAGCGGTTGTCATCAGGGCAAACTTTTAACTATTAAAAACCGGCTCCCGGAGAAATCGCGATAACGTTTTGGCTGTCATTACGACACAAGACCGCGAGTTAGGTAGTTACACTGGGTGACGGTCTCAATATGACGGTCCGGCAAAAGCCTCGTGCACCCTGAGGAGACGATGCGAACCAAGGACGACCGCCTTCTGCATTTTCCTGACAAGTATCACGGCATTTCGTTGACACGCAGGGATGATGATCTTCAGGCTACGAACCAGTCAAGGCTTGGCACCTCCGAGAGCACCGCTGATCAGGACGACTCGCTTAATAGAATATTCTCGATAAAACCATCGTGACTTCTTTTCCTTTTCTTGCTCCTTGTCTGTGATATTGTTTGCGGTTGGTGCCGAAAATGTGATAACGAGCATAATTCGGTTCTTCAAATCACGGAAAATTATGTCAGGCCTCAAGTGCGCTACAGATAAAATTTTCCAGGACATGTAGTTTCAGTATTCGGCACTTCTCAACCTCGACAATCGACTTTATCTCCCTAGGAGTATTTGGCAGAATGGTAACAGGGCCAATTCCGTAAGAGTGAAAGAGATGGCAATAAAACATTCTTAATACCACATTATGCCCTTGGATACACGCCGTTCCCGCGTGAGTTTGATAACCACATAGCATGTGTTCTAGGAGCTCGAGATCTGCTTGACACGCTCTGCAATATCGTCAGGAATGTCTTCAGGCAACCGACTTCGACTGATCTTTCACATTTCTGTTGGAGGATGTACTTGCTTCTCCAGGCCTTCCGAAGTGAATACTTGAAATGGATAATAATTGATATATTTTCCTCGCACCTCATATTGAAATCGAGGCCGAGTTCCGCGACAACATTCATGGCGTCAGATACAGAGTCGCGGAACATAACCTTTCGTGTCCCGATTTCCAGGGATCTGAGCTCAACCTTCGTCCATGAAAACACGCCGAATGAATGAAGTAGTACGGGGAGATCAAGCATGTTCGTGACAAATACTTTGTTCGTCGCAAGTAGTTCGGAACACTAAATTTATCGGAGAAGACGTTTGTATAAATGCATCGGAGAGCATCCTTTATAGATGTTACGTCCTGAATGCGGCTCACTGGCACGCCCAGCAGGGTCCTTAGAAATGCCATTAAGTTGTCCTTGGTTCAAATTAATCTTGACGCATTTTTCTAACCCGAAGTCCTTTCCTATCTTCCCAGTGTACTTCTTGACAATCCTTGGAACTAGTTTCAGTTGCTCTGCATTTTTAGCATAGATCTTGAGACCGTCCATGTAAAGTAGATGAGTGACCAGATGAGCCAGTAAATCTGTTTTTCCAAAGGGGCTTCTATCTCTCTGTGCATCTCACTATGTTTGGATGAATCTTCAAGCTTTCGTAATCAATCCAGATCATCGGTAGGTGGTGCTTATAGAATGCTCCGTCTTTGCAGACACACTTTTCGATTAGCTGGATCTCCCGGCAAAATTTTAGCCTGCTATTTGACGCTTTATTTAGGCCAATAAACGAAATCTGTTCCTTTTTGTCACGTTGCACGACACTACAGGGGCATAATTTTAGATTAATATAAAGAATTTGAGGGTTCATGCGCTTATTATCTATTTTTCTTTATGACCTTACCTCTTGAAAGTCCGAAAGCATCGCTATTTCTCTACTGGAAGCTTGTCCGCGGTTGGTCTTACTGTCGACTCACTTTCTTTGCTGCCGGCTTGTTCTGGCTGAGATATAGTAGGAATCCCACGTATATAACCCCTTTCTAGGAGGTGCTTGGCACGGTTTCGCAGCAGTTGTTGCAAAAAGCGCGAGAACTTCGGGTGTTTCGCCCACCACAGAACATGCAGTCGCGCCATATAGCCTCTTCGCTCAGGGGCTCTACTGGTACCTTACGACTTTAGTAGGTCGTCTCTCAGTCGATTCGTTCACTCAAAACCATTGCGGTGTTGCGGGTTCATCGTACCGGCACCATCTTGCTTAGATCCCCCAACTCTAGGGTAGTCGGCATTGTTGTCCGAACCATTGTCGGGAGCGCTGCGCGTTCGCTTGTTTTGAGCCACAATCAGAAAACGTTTATCTATTTCCAACCCACGAGCAGCTAGGGAAAGGGTTTGTCCGCCCTCGCAGAGCACAGTATGCGAGGATAAGACTATATACTCTGGGAGGTCGTCCGGTATATCAGAGGCACAGGTTGAGACACTACTCCCTGATGCCATGCAGCCATCGCATCAGCACGGTTTTTTGTGGGTTTTTCCTTCGGAAACATCCCTGGACCATTCTCTATGACTGTTTATTTAGTTTGCAGCCATATTCAGCAGTAATACTCGGTATAAGGACGTTTCTGGATTTTTTTTTCCTAGCATTAAAAATATAAGAAATTGAAAATCCATTATTAGATAAATTTTTAAATATTAGGTTTAAACAAATTTTAAAACGCAAGATCATGCATATGCAGAAGAGCTTGATTATCAATTCGTCCGTTCTGTGTTTATGCGTCCCACGCCATAAAGGCGTGCAAAAACTCATATCTCTCCAGTATCTTTATTACCGAATCATCCTGGGTACTGCTTACATTGTCGTAAATGGAAACCTAAAAATGGTCAGCAATCACGACATGATTGGCAACGGATCGTTCGTTTACAAAGCCGTGGGGCAGGCGACCAAGACCCTTGACCTGGATCCTTAATATACACGAGGGTTTCGCCGGCCCCACATTGTAATTCCATCGTACCCTGTGGCCACCCATCTCATCTCATCTCATCGCACGGTCGTGAGGCGTGGCCATAACTGTTATTTACCGCGGTTCTATTGGGGGTCTGTGTTATTTTCATGGATTGCAGGCGCTCCCATGGGACTATGTGGTGTGTGGTGATTATTTAACCTCTTACATATATGTTTTTTTAAGGGAATTTAAAAGAACTAGTTCACTATTCATATATTTCATAAAGTATAAAATAAAGTATGCAATATCGTCCACGAGTATTCAGATGGCTACGGCTTGACAATCTTAAAAAATTTCGTAATTTAAACCACGAAATATTTGATTGAATTATTTCAATATTTAGTTGAATCAATGGACTGTCCAGTTGAACAGAATTTAAACTTTATCATGTCATTAAAATTAAAATATTTCTTAAGAGTAATATAATTTAAAAAATCAATGTGCCTAGGATCAATTTGAACGAGGAAAATTTGATCACCTGTTAACGGATTTGACAGTAACAAAGTATCTCGCCTTCAACTTTTTTGATGATGAATAAGTGGAAAATGCGTTTGCATACCTAAATCCTGAAGCAAAGGTACCAAAGAGAAATAGAATTCAGTCTTTATTATTCGTTCGGTTTCAAGAAATGTAAGGACTGATTTTAAAGCTCCCGAAAAAGACTAGATATAAAATTTCATTTTTATTTGACGGGCTGACTTGAGTGACCATTAAATCATGTTGCGATATCACTGGTCATTTTTGGAAGATAAGTGGATCCTCCATTCTTTAGTTATTAATTTACTTCCAACTCAAGGAAATCACAAGGGGAAATATATAGCAAAACTATGTGTTGGTGTCTTGCTAGTGTGCCATTTGTTATAATTTCCACTTCATCGATTTGCCATGCCACAAAAATATCGTTTGTCTACGGTCCATTCGGCCTAAAATAATGGCGCGAAATTCAAATAAAAAAATCCTGATTGCCTGATTTTGGATTTTGCGTCTTTATTTTAGGCCGGATGGGCTGTAGGACAAATTTAATTTTTGTTGCATGGCAATTCGATTAAGTGGGAATTATGACAAATGGCGATTAGTGTAAATGTATGCTAGGTTGTGTTGTTATTTGGGAAAAAATAAATTCTGTCATATGATAATTCGAATAAATGTAAAATATGACAAGTAAAAATGCATGAAAATGAATATTAGTTTAAGAAAAAATTCCGAAATATGACAGTTATATTAAACACAAATTCGGAAAAGCAGAAATTGTATTAAATTAAAATTAGGACTAATAAATATTATGGGGAATAGAAATTCGAAAATATGAGAATGATGCCAAATGAGGATTCAGTATAGTAGAAATTATGATAATTGAAGATTCACGCGCCTCGGGGACGAATTCGTTACCTTACAGTCAGTCGTTGCAGGACTTAACTAACTACTGCACTCTAAACAAACTCCTGAAACATTACAAGAAAACGAACTGGATCTACAGCGCTGTCCATAATTTATTACGGATCCAAGATACAAATTCGAAACAGGCTTATCCTGGTGGTTTGGAGGGAAAAGTTTGAACAATAATCAGCATCACTACGTGTTGATAAAACCGTAGATAAAACTCAGTGGTGGAAAGAAACCAGTAGCATAGTTCCGCCTATAATAAATAATTGTTTCTTGGATCAAAGAATTTTTTTTTTTCATAACTCTTTCTAAAAATAAAATGAATACGAAAAATATAATGACTTTTTACTCATAAATACACAGATATAATGTTTTTGTTAGATAAATAAATCAAATTTTTTTTAATTGCCAAACTATTGATATAATTATTAATTATTATTATACCATCAAGCCAAATCCCATTCGGGGTAAGTGTAAGTCACTAGGATCGAGCGTTGTTATACTGCCGGGGATCAATGAGAGGAAAGTGTAGGAGAAGTTATAAGGGGGATATAGATTTTTAGATCAATCTCGAATTCTCTTCTTCCTTATTTGAATAACAAGCTCGTTTTGCAACACTGCTTCGACCCAGGTAAAAGTATTTCCAAGCTTCGGTAGCACATCAGGTAGAGCCCTTACTCTTTTATTTATTTGTCAAAATGCTTAGTTATTCAATTTCAGAATAATAACACAGGGCCACAAAATGAAATCAAAAAGTCCTCCGACCAAACCAAGTGAATTATACGTTTTCAGGTGCGCTGATCATGAATTCGGGAACCCTATGACCCCTACACGTCAGGATCAAGGTCATTTGAAGATCAGCTTCCCTTATTCGAGAGATATCACCTTTTTGACCACAGATTCTGAAAGAACATGAAATTTTACGTTCGGATATATTTTTACCCGCGGGTTCGAGTGACCTCTAGAGGTCAAATGAAGGTCAAAAGCATTCTTTAGAGTTTTTGAACCTTGTAGCTCGTCTTGGCTTGCTAATATCAAGGTAATGATTCTTTCTAAACACGTTTTTGGGTGCGCTGGTCACGAATCCGTGCCCCCTATGACATATTGTTTTCCCTGGCAACACACTTCCTCTTACTGCACGTGCGATTGCAGCAGAATTGCAACAATGTCTGTCCATTGGATGGGAATGCAAATGCGAATGTCATTTCCTCTGTATCCGTTATCAAGGCGAGATGTTTGTTAGGGAATTTAGAATTATCCATTTAACCTTCACATGACATCTAGGGGTCACTGGAATCCGTGAATAAAAAATTATCCTAAAGTAAAAGTTCCCGCTCTTTCAGAATCTGAGGACCAAAAGATGATTCGTGATCAGTGCACCCGAAAACGTATTTTGTAAGGGGCATTACCTCGATATTAGCAAACCATGACAAGCTACTAGGTTCAGAAGTTCTAAAGAATGGTTTTGACATTCACATGACGTCTAGAGGTCACTGGGACCCGTGGGTAAAAATATTTCCGAACGTAAAATTTCCCGCTCTTTCAGAATCTGAGGTCAAAAACATGATATCTCTCGAATTAACGAAGCTGTCATTCAAATGACCTTGATCCTAACGTGTAGGGGTCATAAGGATCACGGATTCGTGATCAGCGCACCTGAAAACGTATATTCCACTTGGTTTGGTCGGAGGACTTTTTGATTTCATTTTGTGACCCTGTTTAATAAATACAATTGTGCCATTTATTGATTACTTAATCATTATTTTTAATAAAAACTCTGCTCATTGTATTTTTATTATGTCTCGTTTGGGAAATTGTACATTTTATTTAAATTCTTTATCCTGCCATCTTTTCTAGTATTTACATTTTTCAATTAAATTAGGAACAAAGTGTTTCAATCGAATTATACAACCTTTTATACAGTTTATTGTTTAAATAATTTTAAAATTTTTAATTGTTTTTTTTAGTTCACCTTCTACTAATTTACTAAAAAGCAAAATTACATACCTCAAGCTCAATTTGTAATTGTTCTATCCGTAGAAGTGTTGCGTCCAACTCAGCAACTTCCAAACCTGGTTGTGTAAGCGAGGCTGTATCAATAAAAAAGTTACTTTAGTACCTGTAGAACAATAAATATTAGATATCTTCGCAATCGACTGCGTCATTTGTCATTTTGCGATATTTTGTATAAATGCACACTTTTGCTAATATCATAAATACTTCAAGTTATAAAAGAATTCAGAGCTCGCTTCATGGAGACTTCATGAGACCGAGACTCAGCCGGCGGCCATTTAGTGTTAAGCTGGAATTTTTGTATAATCATACTACATTTGGATTCCCATGGGCAGATCAGAGATAAGAATTGTACTTTTTGACACTCTCATCATTTACGATAGAAGGTATTAGATTTTCAAAGGAAGTTTCCATATCAGAAGTTCCTTGAGTATGCTCTTTTGTGTTCCAAAATGACAGGTCAAGTTCATGAGCCAGCCTTCTACTAATGCATAGTAGAATTTAACACAATATAAACAATTTCTCGTTTTAGACATACCTAAATCGAGTGCGAAGAGCGAGAATTTTTCTTAATGGCGTAGGTGGACGCCGAGTAACGGTGTCGTATTTTTTACTTTTCCAGTAAAACAAAAAAAGGATCAAGGTCGGTATAATCGAAATAAAAAAATTTGCCCACT
>CAKNWW010158075.1:0-14695 GCA_932074435.1 Andricus kollari | reverse complement strand
GGGAGCACTGCCTAAAGGCGCTGTTTCTTCGTAGAATAGTAGTAATAAAGACATTCTGCGTTACATTTAGTTACATCAAACTAGTAATTAACAATTAACTTAATTTTGTTAACATTTATTATAAAAAAATAACGTTTTATCTCTTTTGAAACCTAAAAGCACCGTTTCTTGAAGAAAAAATGTTACCAGTAATACTTTTCCGTGAAGAAACGCTATTTTTAGGTCGAAACAGGACTTGATTGTGCATTTTTTAAAAATAAAAGTTTGTAAAAATTAAAGAAATTCTTGACTCTTGGTTCAATTTAACTATAGATTTAACGCACAACGTATCTATAGTAATCTGTTTCCGTGAAGAAACGGTGCTTATAGGTTTAAAAAGGGATAACATGTTCATTTGTTTATAATAAATGTTTACAAAAATGAAAGAAATTGATTCATACCTATTCAATGTAGCTAACTATAATGCACAACATGTCTAGTAACATATTTTTAATTGTAACAATGTTGCTGGTGGAAAATCCTAAACATTAGTTCAATTTGGTCAAATTATATTTACAAGTAAACAAATTCTTCATGTAGTTGGCCAAATTCAACTGATGTTCCTGAGGAAGAGAGCGGATAGAATCTCGAAACGTTGCATTTTTATTCAAACTAAAGGATCTGTAAGACCTGAGGTATTAATTTGTCTGAAGTATGTCATTTTCCACCAACAACATTGATTTGAATTAAGTACAATATACACGGTGCTTTCATTCGGGATATTATGGAAAACGGCTAAAATGTTAATTTGTTTTTAATCAATGTTCATAAAAATAATAAATATTGGTTAGATTGTTTTGACTATAAACTATTTAGCATGTGTCCAGCAATAATTTTACGTGAAAAATTAATATTCATACAAACAAACGTGTCGAAAATTTTTATTTCTTCCGAAAATTTATTTATTTCTAATATCTCGTAAACAGTTAGCTACTAGCAGCTGAAAGAAAGTAAATTCCTGACGGATTCCGACGTACTTTTAACTGTTTGACTCCATTAAAAATCGTTGATCCATGAGTGTGGCTCTCCCGTGTAAGTAAACCCTCAAAGCATAGAGGAAAATTGCTCATAGGGAGTCAGAAAACTCTACAGTCGTGTAGATGCTCGTTTTCAAATGACCTGATGTGTTTAAATAAAGTCTAACCGTTTGGGTATTTAAATTGAAAGTAAGCAGTAAATTAAGCAGTTAAGAGTAGTGACTCGTAATTCAGGAGTAAAACATCATCTTGCCACAAATTGTATAAGTCTAATGCTGTTAGATTGTAAGTACAGAAGCGAAAAGTTTTTTAACTAATTTTTTTTCTTAAATATAAGTCTAAAGTAGGTAGTCATATAACCTGTCATTGCGTCCTGACAAAAAATTATTTTGTTAAAAAATCTTAAATAAGAAAAGCATATAAATATGACTTTACTTAGATACGTCAGTACAATAGCGTCATAGATATTCAGTTCTTATAACGACATTATTACTTCTGAATAAAAAAAAGTTAGTCTCTTATTAGTCTCTTATTAGAAGTCCAATCTGCACCCTGAAATTTAGGTCCCGATGCCACCTTGCGCATTCATCCGCTATCTCATTTCCATAAATTCCCCCTTGCATAAGCACCCATATTAAAACAATTGGCATACCAGATCTATTTGCATCAGGCACCAAGTTCACTATCTTCCTAGCCAAAGAAGTACCTCCAGGATTAGCGAATCTGTCCAAAACGGTAATTAAGTTCCGGGATGAAAAATGCCGCTGCCCACCCTTTCCGACGAGCAATCAACATAACTCTCCGAGAGCAGCAATACCGAACCCGAGTGAGCGACCGTAATAATAACCTCGAAGGCAGTCTGTTGATCGCCCGAATTCTTAAAAATCCACCCCGATTCAGTGTCCATTCCAATCTCGAAAAGAAGGTCCGCCCAAGTTCTATGAAAGTAAGTAGACCTTTCAGATCGCTGACAGCGCTGCAGGATATCCCAAGTGCGATCAAACCCGGAAATCAATAAATCAATTCTGTGTCTCTCCTCAGTCTTGTACTTATCTGCAATAGAATAAAATTTAGGGGACAGCAGATTGTTGCAAAACAACTAATTCTGCATGAGAAAACGCTGAGCGAGCATAGCCCTTCGAAGAATGAAAAGTAGTCATTCGCCTCAGAGAGTAGAACAGAAATGAGAGGTGGTCACATACATCCTAGGACAACCATCAAAGCACCCAGTAGCCAATCCAAGTTCCCTGTCCGAAGCCCACATGCCCGAATGGGCACTGATATCACCGCAGAAAAGAATATGGTCACATTCGTCGGCAAACTTGGAGATACTTCACCAGGTATCATACTCTATCATCCAACCAGAGGGATGAGTACCCCGACATTACCGTGATTGACCCCATAGATGTAAAAATGGCGATACCAACAACCTTTATTTCTTCTAGTCAACAACCTCTTAGATCCAGAGGACTAAAAAATAGTTCTCTTTTAAGACGGATGGCAGAACCACCACCCCTGCCTCTTAATCTATCACATCTGTGTGTAATATAACCCGCAATTTCCAAAACACGATCCGGAGTAAGCCATGTCTCCGTACCACAAAATATATCTAAATCCAAGCTGGACAGGACAATATCTATTCCAAAACGGCTTTTGAGAACACTATAGGCATTCCAATGACCAAACTTGACTGATTTAGGCCTTCACTGCATAATAGGACTCTTAGTCTGAGTTAAGAGCTGGAAAAAAGCAAGTTCCTAGGACTAACTGTGACAGCTTGGCAGAGGTAACATGCAAGTGTGACTAACAAAACAAAAATGAAAAATGAAGAAATTAAAACAAACAATAAATAACAATGGCTACTTAATGAATATAAAGGGCCTAGGTGGGTGAGTATGTAAAAATTTCCCCCGCACGTATCAAGCCTATACTGGCATCTATATGAGTAAAAAATCACATAGGAATCAGCTTATGGCATAAATTTGGGTCTGATACAGGAGCAAATTTTAAATTACTGTTTTTAATATCAAAATAGTGTGGAAGATAATAAGCGTGTAGCAAGATGAGCATATAAACGTTGCGCCCGTGTCAGACCAAAATTGATGCCGTAAGTTGGTGCCCATGTGAGATAAAGTTTCCCAAAACATTAACCTTGAAATCGCTTTTTCTATGTAATAGATTTTTTTTAAATACAATTTTAAGTTTGATATTTGCAGATTTTATATGCTGACCCCCTAGGCCCTTTTTAATAAGATTAGAAATTCACTGTAAAACCAAAATAAACGGTAAATATGGAAACTCCTTATTGACGATATAATTATAAGTATCAGCGTACAAAGCTGTTTATAAGTACAAGTGAAATATAAATGTGCAGCCTGCGACCTTAGCATGTGTCGTCTCTTCGATTTCACAAACAAATCATGAAATTTCTACCAGTGTTCAAGTTCAAAAGCTCCAGTCCTTCCATCAATTATTCATACACTTGAATTAATTGAAACTGCCTATCTCCTTTCACAAAATTTCAGTTTTTAGAGTAAAAAAAATGTATTTTGACAACGGATTCCTCGCCAAACTATCTCCAAAAATCCACGAGGACGATTGAACGAATTTCACAGTCACTTTGGAAAATGGTGATCGTTAAGCAAACAAGGATTATATAAACTCATAATGCCAATACATATACACTTCTAGAACAATCCAACAAAACCCTTAGCGTAAACGAAAAAATGCAAACAAACTAAGTCGCATAAGCGACAAGAGAGAAAATATGCGTGTCACGCAGATCCATATGTGAACGTCCGCGAAGAAAGGGACCTAATGCGTCAAAGCTGAATTTTACAGGATGGGCGATCCTAGCTGAGTCCGCAAGCCAGCATTTGTGACAAGTCGCGCATAGCGGTGTGGTAAGTGGTGGGGCTGACTTTCGTAGGCCTTTCGTTCGGTCACCGCGCACGCTTATCATGCCTATGTTCATGGCTTAATAACAAGAAAAGTAATTAACTTAAAATATGTCTGATTATTGGAAATTAAAGAGTAACTCAGAAACTATCGATTGGTGTAAGGAAATGAAAATCGATTTTTTCCGGATTAGGTCCCTTTCATCGCAGACGGTCTCATATAGTGAAATCTAAGAAAATCAGACACATGCAAAATACGAACGAACCTCGCTTGTCGACCGCCAAAAACGGAATCCATTATCCAGATATGCCAAGCATGACACTGAACAACACTCGCTCCGAATCACTTAATTTATCGGTATACTGAAAGACAATAATTAATTTTATTTCCAAAAAATAGCTAAAATTAATCAAAATATAATGCTAATTTACATAATTTACATTTATGTATCACATTAAATTTTCCAGTGTGTAGAAAGTATTCCAAAATTTTTGCAGACATTATCAAAAGTTTTGGGAAAATTACCTAAAAATTGGTAGGTATCATTCAACTTCCATATTTTGTGTATTGTGAGCATGTAGAACAAAAGACCATATCTTAGCGTCAGACTCCTAGGAAGTACTATGTGTGCAAACAATTGTTAAAGATAACAAAAACAGGTTTTTGTTTATTGCAAAGAACCGATATGTCTGACAGAAAAAAAATTTAGTTAAAAATGGTAGTTTTCACAAATATCTTATGAGTGACGGCTCGTACGTTGAGATTCGTTGATTTGTTTACTTGGAAAAGAGTAAAAATCATTCGAAGCTGCCTTTTTTTAAATATGGATTTATTTTTGCAATAATCAAGGAACAAGTTTCAAACTTTCAGAAAATATGCCCCTTGACACATTCAAAAAGTGTGCAAAACTTCAGCGCAAAATAATGATTAGTTTTCATGAAAACTCATTTGATATTAAAAATGTACTATATTTCAACGTAGTTTCTACATGTTTTGCTGATAGGATATCAACTAATGTGGCTGATTGTCCTCTACAGGAGTTGTGCTATCCAGTACACTTAGCGGCAAAACACGGTTTAATCATTAAATTGCATAAAAGTGGCTTCAAAAAGACGGTATGTTTTTTCCTCATAAACAAATGTAATAACTTCGCCAATTTTTACTTTATAGAATAGGGGTCAAATCCCTTCGATACTTTCTAAACAATTACTGCTACTGAAATTTCAAACATACAGAGCTGAAATTTACGTCAAGTACAGAATAAGAGCTGTACTATTTGTTATAAAATTCACGAGGCAATACATTCTTATTTTGTTGTTAATCATGGTGACTGATTATGGAAGAAGGCTTGATGCATTCTGTGGTGGCAAAGTGAGGGAAGCCCCTGTCGCCTAGGTATGGTTATTAGATAATTTTTGAAAGTATTTTTTTTTTAATTTCCTGGAGTTATTTTTCAGATGTCAATTGTTAAAAGAATAAGGTATATGTTGTAGTCAGGCTAGTCAAAATTGAAACAAAAAACACCTAGATACATAAATTTGTTGCTGAGATATTAACCCTTGGATTGCACTTTTGCCGACGCGTAACATAGCTGGCATACTGGGGTCTCTTTGACCCCAAGCGAAAAAGGCTTCCCGCAAAGAGCCAAATGATTATTTTGAGTAGGTGAACTTTTCACACACTCTTGGATAGTTACTTTAAAGAATGCTGTGGGTTATCTAGTTTAAAATTTATTTCAAATATGAATAAAAGTTTGTAGAAGTTAAAACATAGCAAAAAATGGCATTTTTTACGAAGAAATTAATTACACTTTTTTTCTTTTTTACTAACCGCAAAAGTACCATTTTCAAATGTTAAAGGGACTTGAATAAGGTTAAACATGACTGGCGTCTTTTAGACCGCAGTATGCCATCAAAGGGTTAAAACTGTTTGTAATTTAAATACGTCCCAGGGGAAAAAGTTATGTATAGTTTATATACATATAGTGGACAAAACACCGATATTTTTCTTTTTTTTTATACAGAAAAATTTATAAAACAAATAGGGTTGTTTCACAATTTTAGATAAAATCATTTTTTAATACATAATTTTAATCTAAACTTAATGTGCTTTCTAAATTTTTTTTCTATTGAGTTGTTAAACAGAAAAAAATTATTAAAAATTGAAGGCGGGAAAACACTTATTCAAGTTGGTGTCACGTGGGTGTCACGTGACTCAGAGGTTCTCATAATTATCAATGTGACGATGTGGCTTTGATGGAAACTAATGAAATTTATGATAAAGAGGTTATGTCACCTAACAGTTTCATTTTCACTCCTCGTATTTCTGCACTTACGAAATCACAATCACCATAAATATCTCTATTTTCTGGAAATTTCTGCTATTGGCTTTTACGAAACCCTCCTTTGACATTTTTTTAAACAATATTTTGAGACTTCTATTTTCGACGTGCAGATAACCAAAACAAACCATCGGCACAGAAAAAGATATTTGAGAATCACTGACACATAAGCTGTGATTGGTGGAAAATCCGACCCCTTTGACGTCAGAGGGGCCCTCCAATCGAAATCGTGATAGAAAATTCATATTTCAACATTAAATTAAAAATATTAAACAATACGTAACAAATATTTTATGGGCGTTTTTAAAATTAGAATTTTATAAACTATAAGATCCATTCATTAAAAAAGTGATATCTGACTTTGGAAACAACCCTATTAAAAATATAATTGTCTTGTCCACCATTTATAAACTATATATAAGTTTTTCACCTGGGGTGAATTCAATTCCGGCGCGAGCGCCTGGCATGCGAGAGCAGATTCCCCCACTTCGCCTCTACTGACTGCGTCGATCCTTTTATGTGAATTTTTTCGTGAAGCAGACAGCATTATAAATAATAAATTTAGAATGCATTGCATCGTGAATTTCACAACAATTATTATTAGAAGTCTTTTTCTATATCTTCTACGAACATGAGATTTATGAAATAACCACCATTTTTTAACAGAACTTTTTTTCTGTCCCACATACAGGTTCATTGCAATAAACAAACAACCTGTTTTTACTTTCTTTAACTATTGTTTACACGCACAGTGCTTCCTAGGAGTCTGACGCTATGATATGGGCTTTTTTCTACATGCTAACTTTACAAAATCCGAAGTCAAATTTCAGGTATTTATTAGGACATTTTCGTTTTACCTATTAAACATTTCTCTCTCTTCCATTTTTTATATTGGGGAACATTTTCGAAACTTGGAGTAATCAAATTGATTAAATAAATTGTATTGCACCCTTATAATATGCAACTCTTTAATGATATGCTTTCTTGTATTCTCGATTAAAATAGACTGAACTGAAATTAATTGAATCTATTTTGAAAGTAATTTATTGTTCATGTACTGATATGTATTTAAGAAAAGAATCTATGAAAAGGTTTTCAATTGGTTTTGTGATTCTTTTATGTACAGTAGAAAATTACGTTTTTCTTCAATCACTGATTAACGATGAAAAAGATTAGAAAAAAATAATGTTTAAGTAGATATTTTTTTATTAAAGAATAAAGTTCTTATTTTATAAGTATTAATTTGGTCTGAAATATTCAAGCATATAATTTTTCGTTTATTTTTGTTTAAAATGTCAGTCAAGACCTGCTGATTGTATGCAGAGAGCTAAATCTAGAAAATTCCGTGGAGGAGCTGATGAGAGAGTTAGGGGCTGATGAGCACGGTCGGATTTCCTATCAAGAGTTTTTTAGACGCCGTTTAGCTTTGCGACCGGAAATCGAGGCACTTAGATCCGGAAAGCATAGAGTCAGTCCACAAACTCACACTCCAGAATACCTTCCAACCAGCAGCGATAACAGCCTTGGTAATTTTTCTCATCTTTTTTTGTATCTTATTAATGACAAATATTTCTTATGAGCTCTCGTAAGAGATTCTTCTGTATATTTACACTTAAAGCCTTTGGAATCGTAGGTCGGGTATACAGCTCCGGCAGATTTTGCCAGAGTCGTATACTATTGGTGGGATTTGAAAGAGGTGGAGGGGGGCATTTCTCTCATTTGATGGAAACGAATATGATTTACAAATCATGATTTTCTCTTGAAGGAACCGTATCAGGTCGACATGAAAGTTGGGAATTCGACAGTGGTGCCCGTGATCTTTCACCGGAACCTCACACATTGCAAAAACTAGTGGAAGCTGCTGCAGGTGGAACCGGCAATATGTTGGAGCTTGCGAACAAGGTAGGATTACAACATCCTTAATATTTCCTTACAGTAAATCATGTTTTTAAAAATATACCCCATCTCCCCCTTCCCTTTGTGCGAGCCCTGCCGATCAAACGGCATTGCACCCTGCTTAAGAATCTTGTTAGCACCCGGACAGAACACTGCTGGAACTTGGGTTTCTACCTGTGTGTATGTGGGCGCCTAGAAGGAATTTACAAATCAGTTCTACATGGGTTCATGCAGACCGTATCCGGCCCTAAAAAGGGATCTAAAGATTTCTATATGGTAGAAAGAATTGTACGCTTCTCACGTTCTACATGGGGTCCAACCAGGTCATACTCTGCTCTAAAAAGGGAGCTAAGGGGTTCTAAATGGTAGAACAAATTGTGCGCTACTTGGGTTCCACATGGGCTTCTACCAGGTCGTATCCGATACGACCTGTAAGTAAATAGGATAAAGGGAAGAAGATAAAAATTTACGTCTTTCAAGCACTTCAGTTTACAAAAAAAATTTAGTTTTCAAGTAAAATTGTCACTTAACGTAAGTTTATTTACCACCAGAATTTTTTTTCTTCAACCAATGTTTTTTTTTAAATCATACGCCACATTGCGATAAAAGAATTTATACAGGGGAAATGATTCCGAAGATAACTGCGAAAGCAGCATTATGTCGAAAAAATAACTTTTTTCGAACTTTCAAACTCTACTCATTTCTGCTAACGGAAGATATCGTTTTAAAAAACTGTAAAAAATCACAAAAATCTATTTTCATATATAGAATAAGGTTTTTCCTATCCTGTACGAAAAACTAAAAATTTTTATTTTCCGGCCCACCCTATTTGATACAGACTTTTGTCCACAACAAGTGCTTTTGTCACACTGTGCGCTGATTCAAAAAAAAATTGATGGTCAGTGATGTGTAGTAACGAAAATTTGTCTTTTTATATTTTATGCTTATTATTTAAATAAGTTATATAAACAAATACCGATTATTGGCATTTACCGTACAAAAAATCGTTTTTTTCGGATAACTGTATCCGATATATAATCGCACTCCCTACGCCCCAGTTAATGCCAATAATCGGCATTTGTTTAGAAGAAAGAACTATATTTTTTGCCCATTAAATACTGGTAAAAATAATCTGCTCATAGAAATTGTTTCAATAAAGGATAAAAGGCATTGGAAGATAAATGAGTGGTCAGGGAACATAATGGGGGCTAACCCACGAAGTTTTCAAAATGTACTTTTTTTGGCTTTTTTTATTGTCCTATCTGTCCTACGTATCGTGTTGTTTAAGAAAGTAAAAAATTGAATTTTACTATTTTTCATGAAATAACAAAATTCCCAAAGGTGACATCCCAATGGGTACTCGGGGGACATAGGGGGCTAACCCTGTACAGAGTCTTATGTAGATTGATAATTTCTTGTTAGTCCCGTAAGGTTTTAAGAAAAAAATAATATTCTGCGATGACATGTGCTGGTTGCAAAGGTAAGTATGGATACTACGAACACGTTCTTGTGCTTATGTTACATTGAAAACTACATGCAAGAGTCAGTTATTTGTCAAAAAGTGACGTGCATGAGTATTCCTCGTTTTTTTTTCGTTCGTAGACAATTCATTATTGAAAATATCCACGAATTGCACTAAGGTTATTATTCCAGAGTTTTTGAAGCAGTTCAAACAAAAAATCATTCCCCCAAGTCGAGTTTTCGCGTTGATAAATGAGAAAAACAGTGCACTGAGTCAATAAGTTATGTCGAAATTTAACCTTCCGTTACTCGCACCTCCAGCTTGACATGGTTGGTCGCGCGTATGTGACATATGAATATTACATTATCTGGTAACAGTCATATCACATAGACAAGGTACGTTATGTGCCCATAAGTCTTATTTGGTCTTATATTTTATATTATATCATATTTTATATTTTTTTTATATTTATATTCAAAGTAAAATAAAATTTTTTGATAAAGTAACGCGGAACGTCGCACGTATGTGAGACATACAACTTACCATTCAACAGAGAACAATGGCGTCAGCCAAGACCGGAAGTAGACCGTGACCTTCCTCAAGGTGCGGGGGGAAATTAGACAGAGGCGGCCCTGCCCCGCTCTGGGTCACGTGGTTGCTCTGGGCAACCAAAAAAAAAGTGTATCTCTCACATACACGCGGGTAACGGATGGTTAAATAATCATACACCTGAATACCCCTTGGGATAGCTCCCGGGAAACTTTAAGAGCCCACAGGTGGAGAAATATTACAAATATTGCTCTTAAACCAAGATGGAATTATTTGTAACATATCATCGCGTTTAAATACTAGTTTTACAAAAAGCTGACTTTTTCCCATGTTAAACTATTGGGAAACTTCGTGGTCTTTGCGTCAACTCTAACTATAAACCGATTTGGTTCAAATTTGGAGATAATTTTTTTGGTATTCGAACAAAACTGGGAGCATAGAAGTTCTGAAAAAAATGTCATTAAGTATAAATAAGAACCGTCCCACTAATACATTCCCAAAGTATCAAGTCGCCCAAAGTATTAAGTCAAAATAATTGTTTATTTAAAAGTCGCTCCGTTTTAAAATTTGTCAATATCTCGAGAACGGTTATTCGTAGGCAGGTTTTTTTTTACTGAGCGAAACGTTAAGAATAGAATGAGTTATGAGCAGAACTGCGATATTCTTTAAACTAACATAGTTATTTAAATAATCAAAAATAAATTTCGAACGGCCAATCGAATTTAATCGCTTTAAAGACTAAAATAGTCTACCGTGAGTCCGATTCCAAAACCAGAAATAAAATTTCGGGGCAATTCATAACATCGATCAATATTTTGAAAAATGTTGAGCGCGGCAAGAATCTTGAATCGCCTCGCCAATGCGAGGTGACGAAACTCTACCCGCCGCACGATCATTGGTGCGCCCAGCGTTAACAGTTGACAGACTTGTTCAAACTTTACCGCCGCGCTCGATATTTTTGTAAATGTTGATCGATTTTATGAGTATTTTAGTCTTTAAACCGATAGATATCAACTGGCTGCTGGAAAGATATATTGAATTATTTAAGTAATATTTTTGTTTCAAAAAATATCGCAATAATGCTTATAGGTCAGGCAATGAAGGGTTTTATGAAGAAAAAAATGGTAACAGGCTAATTATTAGAAAAACCCTTTCTCCATAGGCTATTAATAGTTATATTAAAAATATAAATCGTCTGAATGAACGCATTCCTTTTTATATTGGAAAATGGCGGCCTTTGTGTGTTTTAAGTTTATTTCTGAAATGGCGCATTTTTGTACAATGAAGGTTCTGTAGAAGAATGTGCAGAATTTTTGCCTCTATAAAAAAGGTTATTTTTCTTTTTCACATGAAACCAATGGTTTGCTTAGAATACAGGATTTAGGATGCATTTTTTCGGCTTACGCTTTTACACCTGTGTGCTATAGTTTTCCAGAAAAGAAGTCCAAACTACAGATGTGAGCATGATTAAGACCTATCCCTCACGGAGTATATGTAGAATTACGATAGGTCCATTACTTCATTCAATATTATTCTGTTTTTTTTACTAACTTTAAGGCTCTTTTTCTTATCGTGATTTCCATGCGTAAAGTTCATACTTTGTAAAAAAAAATGGTTTCATATTTCGTCAATGCGCTTACAAATTTCAAAAACTTTCCTGAACACAATTTAGAATCGAATAAAGACATTTCATACAACGCTATCTGAATACCTGGAAAATGGAAAATGCTGAGTCCCTTGAGTCCAGTTCAGTGCATATGGCGACAGATGTCAATGTTTTTTTTTAACCACAATCTTAGAGGATCTTATGGTGTATACACCATATATATACATGTAGATGTTGTTTTTCTTCTACCTACATTATACATTATGTAAGTTTCCAATATCTCTTATAAGAGACAGGAAATTATAAAATTAAGCGGAACTTCAAAGCCTGCAAATTGATACAAAATTCGTAAAATCTGAAAGCATTTTTTACTGTTTGTGGAGAGCAAGGTGCGTGAGACATAATTTGATATGCACAAACAGTGTATGTTGATCGTTGACAATATATTGTTTGGAGCACGATAGGCTAGGGACACGCCGGCGTCACTTTCCTACCGAAAAGAAATCTCAGACGACAATGTCAGGCCAGGTCATACAAATTTCAGTGAATTATCAGTCTCTATTTGAATGATTTTGTCTAGAGATTCCCTGAAAGATTTGGGTCCTTTTTTATGTTCGTGAAACTAATCCATTTTTACATTACAAATTTTGGTTTATTTATTTACATTAGGGTGGTCGAAAATAACATATTTGCGAATTTTGACCGTCCAATACTAGAAACTGAATCTTTATAGTGGAAAAACTCTTGTGTATTTTTTCAGATTTTCAAAAAAATAATTGAGCGAGCGCATCGTTAGTCAATTTCTTATGGACTTCAACATAGAAAAACCTCTATTTTTCTTCATGTTTAAATTATACATATAAATTATTGTAATAAAATAATGAAATTTGGGACATTTAATATTCAGGCTATAAGAAGAAGCCTAAAAAATATGTTTATTAAGAAAGTGATTAGAAGTGATATTTTTTTAGCTATACAAATGATGGTTTTTGACGAAAAAGACCAAATTATGATGTTCAGGAGCTCATTTTGGGCCATAAATATTGGTTCTCTTAGTTAAAAATTACAACAGTTGTCCTTCATAGAGTCAAGAACCGATGATTAAAAAATGAATCACTTTGAAGTTTAATATCAATAAGATAATTATGAAAAACAAGAAGAGATTCGTCCCAAAAGGCGAACAGAGTCTATAAATAACTACACGATGATGGGTGGGGAACCTTTCCTAATACGTTTAAACACTTTAATCTATACAATGGAACTATTGTACGTGTATCCCATTATGTCTCAGAGGAAAATAAATTAAGAAGATATTTGGATCCTTAAATAAAAAATTAAATATGTATTTATGTGATTTTTAATTAGAATACTTTTATCCTCTATTGATATTATTTTCGTAATTAATTAATTATTATTTAAGTAAGTGAATAGTAATCTATCAAGTATTAAAAAAATAAAATATTAGAAAAAAATTGTTTAAAAAAGAAAATTGGTTAAAAAAGAAAATTTGTAGAAAAAAGAAAATTGCTTAAGAAATTAAATTGCAGAAGAAATGAAATAGATTGTAAAATAATTTAAACAAATAATACTATTTTTTTAAATGATAAAATTGATAAAAAAAGTAATTAAAAAATAAAATTGTTGAAGAAATAAAATTATTAAAAAATAAAATAGTTCAAAAAACGAAATTGATGTAGAAATAAAATTGTATAAAAAATAAAATATTAGAAAAAAAGAAATTATTAAAAAAAATAAAAATTTTGAAAAAATAAAATGTTTGAAAAATTAAAGAAATTGTTTACAAAATAAAACTGTTAAAAAATAAAATTGTTGAAAAAATAAAATTGGTTGAAAAAAGAAAATTGTCTTTTTATGAATTGCTATAAAAAATGATAAACTATTATCATTGATACAATTTATTCCATTAAGATTCTCAATAAAATCGAAATTCCTCAGAAATCTAAGCATTAGACGTAGAACAGGTGAAAAATATACAAAGGTGGAAGTCAGGGTCTCACAACCTGAGTGCAAAGTGAGAGGTTTACAGCTCCGCCCACTAACCTGAGAGAGAAAGGTGCAAATGCAGAGTCAGCTTGCCCATTCACAGTTGACGAGCTTATGCACTCTGATCAATTGTCTTGGCTAAAATCAGCCAAAATTTTGAACGTCATGCGCTCGCGCAATTATTATGTTTAAAATCTGAAAAAATACATAAGAGTTTTTCCACTATGAAGATTCAGTGTGTAGTATTGGATGTTCCAAATTCGAAAATACGTTATTTTGGACCACCCTAATTTACATGCATATATTTATTTGTGACAACTTCTTTATTTATATATTTATATATGTACCGCAATGTCCTGACGATGAATCTAAAAATGCTATCTGTTGTTGCGCATCTTGTATAGTTTACGAGATACTTACAAAACATGATGTATTTTGAACTTATCGAGGCAAATGTTAAATATTTTTAATCTTATAGATGCGTAGATTCTGATTTTGTAACTCTCAAATCCCTTATTCAAAAAGTTGAAAACAGAAAATATTGTTGTATTTCAAGCTCTTAAATGTGGCCTCCGTTATCAGCCTCGTAGCTTAGACATCAAAGCTTGTTACAGGAACTCTATATACCTAGATCGTTCGATAGAATACTAAAATACAGCCATTAGTAGGTCCAAGATGACCGGCCATCTTAAGAAGGGGCCCGTTGTCCGTGAGTACGCTCGAATCACGAAATTAAAACAAATTTTTTTTTGCAATTAGCGATATGAAACTACGATATTTGGAATATGTATAAAAAAAGTTGAGCACTTTACAATCAATAAATTCGAAAATATATTGTTCCATGTATTATACTTATTAAAATTTTAAACATTTTTTAATAAATTATATATGTCTGGAATTGTAAACACATGTAGATTCCAAAT
>CAKNWW010157990.1:0-12876 GCA_932074435.1 Andricus kollari | reverse complement strand
ACTGAAAACGCACGGAGTAGTTCGTGCGAAAATAGGACGGGTTCCGAGCGTTTTGAAGATTTTCGAACTGCGCATGCTTGCGGTTACCATAGGCGACAAGCGAACATATATATGTATACAGTCCCCTGTCTACTTGTTGCCTATGGTAACCGCAAGCATGCGCAGTCCGAAAATCTTCAAAACGCTCGGGACCCGTACTCTTTTCGCACGGACTACTCCGTGCGTTTTCAGCATGTAAGTATTGGTGCGTTTAGCGCGGCGGGGCGCATGCCCTTTTCGCATTGGACACTTTGGTACTAAGATAGCACGGTTATCGACCGATGATTGCAATCTTCTTGTACATTATCCGCATCGAACACTTGCTTGCGTAAATAGCAATATCGTCCGATGCGATATTCGCAACAGATTTCTCTCCGTGTAGGGACCCCAAAGGCTAGTTAGCTCGACGTGGAGCCTCTACCTTGGGACGTAATTAGCCTTTTTTAAAGGAACTTACAGTTTAAGGTGGGTTCTGAACCACCAAAGCCCCGCTAGAGGTACATAGAAAAATTTGCATTGGTGCCGGCTCAGGGAGCGGACCCCAATCCTCCTGCGCAGAAGTCTGACGCGCTATCGCCTGAACCACCGAGGCTCTTAATAGCTTCCGTCGAGCAATCTAAAATTGTACTTTTACTGCTTTAAATGGAGTTACATTGTTGATTGGTAAACTTAGGCCCTATAAGCTGATTCACGTAATCCTAGCCACAACGCCATACTAGGAACTCTGGTGATCATCTAGTGACAAACGGAGATCCATCTAGTCTGCGCCATCCCTGGAAAGCTTGGAGTGAGAGTGTGCGCTGTATCTGAAACGACCGCGAAAGAAAGTGAAAAAGCTCTGTTATGAGCGGGACGGCTATAGAGTATTCTCATTAGGCTATACAAATTTAAAATAGCCGGTCCTGTGAGGGAATAGCATTGAGGGAAAATACATTGCCAGTATAGGGATGGCATATTTCAGAGACGTTTTTAAATAAAATAATTAAAATCGTAAGGTATTGTTTCGTAGTTGGGTGTAATAAACACAGTGTGGTGCACCCAGGCACAACATTTTATCGAATTCCAATAGGAATAAGTGATGAGAATAAAAAGTTATGAAAGAAATCTCGTTTTGAGCCTGGTGATCTGTCAACAAGTGAACTTATTATATTATCGAAGAGAAGAAGGGAATTGTGGATAAGTGTTTTGCGTCGTAGGCCTTTAAGTGCAAATCAATTAAAAAATGCCCAGATTTGTAAGGACCATTTTGTTGGTGGTAAGTAAGAAGGGTATGCGTGCGGAGTGTGAGCTTATGTTTACCAACACTGTAGCGAAAGAATTATTTGTAAGTTTGTATTTATTGCAATCGTTTGTAATTTGTTTGTATATCATATAGGATGTTCAGCTGACTTGACGAATAAAGATCATCCTGATTGGGTGCCTTGTCAAAAATTAGGTTATTAAAAAGGAGCCGCTGTAAAAAGGCAAAAATTCACTGACTCGCTACGACCGATCTACGAAAAGGGTAAGGCTAATATTTTTGTATTTCAAACTTTGTTTACCCGTATTCGGAAAGTTAATATCTCGGGAGAATGTTTTTATTATTTTTAAAAATTAAAAATTCATTTATTTATCGCAATCTGCAGCCGAGCCTTTTCCAACTTTAGGTTTGTGTCAATGTAAAAATTCATCTTTAATCAATAAAAACTTGCGTAAACAAATATTTTTATTTCCTTTGGTAGATAAATAAATGAATTTTTCCTTTTTACAACGGCTCCTTTTTCATAACCTAAGTTTTCAGAAGGCACCCAATCAGGATGACCCTTATTCGTCAAGTCAGCTGAACATCTTATATGGTACAAACAAATTACAAACGATTGTAATAAATATAAATCACAAATAATTCTTCCGCTACAGTGCTGGCAAACATAACCTCACACTCTACACGCATACCTTTCTTACTTACCACCAACAAAATGATCCTCACAAATCCGGGCATTTTTTAATTGACTTGCACTTAAAGGCCCACGGCGCAAAACACTTATCCACATTTCCCTTCTTCTCTTCGATAATATAATAAGTTCACTTGTTGACAGATCACTAGGATCAAAACGAGATTTTGTCCCGAACTTTTTATTTTCATCACTTATTCCTATTGTAATCAGATAAAATGTTGTGCCTGGGTGCACAACACTGTGTTTCTTACATCCTACTACGAAACAATACCTTACCATTTTAATTATTTTATTTTAAAAACGTCTCCGAAATATGCCATCCCTATACTGGCAATGTATCATCCCTGAATGTTATTCCCTCACAGAACTGTCAAGGGTCGGAGCACGTGACATCACAAGTGAGAATGATCTATTTGAAAACCAATACAAAATTACAGGTTATTTCCGGGTTTGAAAAATTCCTAAATATTTCAACCTAAACCTAGTTAAAAATAAAAACTGTGTAAAATTTAGGTTTATGAAATAAAATTTTGTTATGGGTAACTAAACCAGTCAATCCTGTATCTCTTTTTTTTACCCGCAAATTAAAAGGAAGAAAATAATATTCCTGGTTCATAAATTCCAATGTTTTTCAGATTACTGGAGAAATCTACAGCGCTAAATAGTCTTTTGTCATTTTTGTAAAATTGATTAGAGGTTATCCTATAACGTCAGTACGAATTTTGATATTTTTTGGCGATATTTCGCTAAATTAATGTTTATTTTCCACAACATTTATTTTGCAGCCTTTAGAAAATATATTTTCTCTTCTCCATGCCACCAAAAAATAAATATTGAATTCTTTTCGTGACTTATAGCCTTCTTGACAGTTTTAATGAGCTTGTGTGCGACATATCAGAGGATTTGTTGTGCCTGTGTAGTATTGTAGCGCCCTTAGTAATACAGAACTGAACTACCTACATCCAATTTTATCACGATCAAATGCATTGTAGTTTGGGGGGCCTGTTTCCAATGAAATTTTTTTAACCCTTTAACGGCCACTGAGCAACGTTCACTATTTTCGATTTCCATTATTTTCACGTAACAAGCTTAGAATTCTGCAAAATACGGCAAAGTATTGATTTGCCCCCCTCTCAAGTCGAATGATTTAATTCATCGGATCGTCGAAACTGGAAATCTTTCAATTCTTTCTTACTTTGTTCAACTTTTTAAATCTATCCAAAGTCCTTGCATAATATTTTTAATCTTTGTAAAATCTTTAAGATATCATTGCAAGCTTTGTCAATAAATCTATGTGAAATCTTTGGAAATCTTTGCGAAATATTTGGTCAAATTTGTGAAACTATTTAAATCTGTTTTAAATCTTTAGGAAATCATTGAAATCTTTTAACCCTTTCAGGGGCACATTTTTCTGTTAAACTAATTCTTGCTATTAATGGTAATTTAGGGGTTTCCGGGATCGCTGAACACGAATCTGGTGTCAGAATTGAAAAATTCAAAATGGCGGATCCAAAATGGCGGCTATATTAGTGCAAATTCTCCGTTCTTTCGCAATTGCGCCGAAACTTGGTATATGGGGGGTTTCGGGGTCGCTGATTACGAATCTGGCGTCATACTTGCAAAATTCAAAATAGCTGATCCAAAATGGCGACTATGTGACTCCAATGTTGAATTTTTCTAACAATTTCCACAAAACACGTTGTATGGGGGTTTTTGAGCCGTAGATTGCAAATTTGATGTGAGAATTGCAAATTTAAAAATGGTAGCTACAAGATGGCGACTATTTTACTCTAATGCCGCGACCTCAAAAACCCCCAAACACTAAGTTTCATAGCAATTGCAATAAACTGCGAATTTGCACTAATATAACCGCCATTTCGAATGTTGCAATTTTGACATTATATTCTCAATCAGTGGCCCGAAAAACATTTTTTTTTTACGATTTGATAATAATCGATCACAAATACGGTACATTACATGCACTTATGCCGAAAAGTAGTCAAAATTCGTAATTTTTTATGAATTCAAAAAATGAAAAAAAACTAGCCTGTCGAAAATTCAGCAAAAAATATATGTTATAGTTCTACGTGTTATCTAACTGGAAGAAATTTGTCACATCTATAGGACTAGTACTTTATAAAGAGCCGATTTTATTCGAAAAAAGTGATTTTTTTATTTCAATTATTTATAACAAATTGTTAATCAAAATTTTTACACAGTTTTTCATGATAATTACCTTACATGAACCCTTAAGAGTCTAAAATCAAATACTTGTGCACTAAACAAGGTGAAATGTATCAGAAATGCTTGAAAAACTGCGAAAAAACAAGTGGGACGTATACGTCCCGCTGCCCCTGAAAGGGTTAAACCTATCCGAAATCTTTGGGAAATCATTAAAATCTTTATCTCTTTGAAATCTTTATCTCTTCAAAATCTATCTGAAATCTTTGTGAAATAATTAAAATCTTTCTGAAATCAGTTCAGTTCATATTTGAACTATTTTTGACATATTTGGTCATATTTGTGAAATTATTGAAATCTTTGTAAAATCTTTGTGAAGTCTTTGTGAACTCTTTTAAATCTATCCGAAATTTTTGGGAAATCTTTTTGCAATTTTTGCAATTGATCTGAAAACTTGGCGAAATATTTGAAATTTTTGTTCAATCTTTGAAATCTATATGAAATCTTTGTGAAATAATAGAAGTCTTTGTAAAATAATATAAATATTTGTGAACTCTTTTAAATCTATCCGAAATCTTTGCAAAGTATGTGAAATCTTCGGGAAATCATTGCAATTTTGTCAAATCTATGCAAAATCTTTGGAAATCTTTGCAAAATATTTGGTAATACTTGTGAAATTATTTAAACTTTTGTTGGCAAGTTATTTTTCATGCGATAAGTCTGTTCAATTTGAATGAGTTTGATTTGGGAAACAAGGAATGGGACTGTGAGACGGAATGTGGAATGGATGCATGAGAGAGCTGAGTTCGTTTGTGGATCGAGAACAGAAAGCATAAAAAGCGCGACTCGGAACGAAAGCTACTCTTTATTCCTTATTTTTATATATTGGGTTTCAACTTTCTAATTATACTGCTTTTACCTAACTCGAGTGGTATTATTTGTTTAAAAAAACCCTTCCCCATTTAGAAGAACGGGAAATACGCTAACACTTTTGTGAAATCTTTAGGAAATCATTGAAATCTTAAATCTTTGGGAATTCTTTAAAAGTGTTTGCGAAATATTTGAAATATTTGTTAATATTTGAGAAATGATTGAAGTCTTTGTGAAGTCTTTTAAATCTATTAGAAACCTCTGAAATCTTTGTGAAATCATTAGGAAATATGTGTTAAATCTTTCAAATCTATCTGAAATCTTTGTGAAATAATAGAAGGCTTTGTTAAATCTTTGAAATCTATCCGAAATCTTTGCGAAATATTTGCAATCTTTATGAAATCTTTGAAAAATTATTGCGATCTTTGTCAAATCTTTCTGAAATCATTTAAATCTGTCCGAAATCTTTGCGAAACCTGTTAAATCTTTGGGTAATCATTGCAATCTTTGGCAATATGAATTTGGTACTGTATTTGTTATTTATTTATGTTCAATTTTTGCATAGTATAATATTATTACACTATGTCCAAATTGTACCATGCAATATTATAAGTCTATGCTCCTGCCCCCCTTAAGAAAAAAAAGGATCCGTCGGTTTTGGATCATGAGTTATCCTATACTAAATAGAACCCGAGAAAATTATAAAAATTTAAAGAAAATTGTATTGCAAAAATCTATTAGAAAATGACCATGCATTATTCCTAAATTTTTTCAGATTTCTTATTCAACGGGATCTAGGTTTTTCTGTTAAAGTGTTAAAATTTAAGTTTCAACGCCCCAAATATAATGTTCAGCAATCGTAAAGGTTGAATTTGTAAATATAAGTTTTTCAGTAGCTTAATTTTTCAATATTCAACGCGAAGAATTAAAAATTTTAAATTGTTAGCCATCAAAATAGAATTATTCTAAAAACGTATAAAATTCACTAAAATATGATGTTATTTGAAATGATCTAATTTAAATAAAACTTCATCATAGAACTTTGCATTGTCATCGGATATACGTATATGTATGTGCAAAGTTTCAAGTCGATTGGATATGTTTAAGTGTGTCAAAATTAGAATGAAACTTTGAACCTGACATACCTACATCTACAGAGCAAGTCAAATAGAAGCTTGTAAAAATGCGTAACGTCATTCCCAATTAAATAAAACTTATTTAATTGCCGTTTAACTAATAATTTTGGTAAACATCGTACATTCGGGTTGATTTTATTCTACTATTAATTTTTATTATTTGCAGAACTTTATCGACTACGTGGCATTCGCAGCATTCTCGAAACTAGTAGCAGCGTCTGCCACTTATCCTTACCAAGTAGTGAGAACCCGACTACAGGATCAGCATCATAACTATAAGGGATCATTGGACTGCATTAGCAGGACTTGGAGGTCAGAAGGAATTAAGGGTTTTTATAAAGGCATATCACCATACATTTTACACGTTACACCAAATCTTCTCGTGGTTCTATTTTTTTATGAAAATTTTGATGACATTTCTAAACTAATAAGGAAAATAGCTTTCGGTACACAAAGTTAGACTAATTCTGCCGTGCAAGTAAGAAGCACTTAAACTGCTGAGTGTAGTAAACTTTAACTTGAAAGATAAACCTTATTGCAATATCTATAGATAGATATCGCTCTTGACTGAAAAATTCACTTATAGCGATACGCAGTTGTCGTACTTTCTTATTTACACGGCAGATTAACTCGATGTGTACTTATTTTATTAGTACAAAAAAACGGCGACTACTCTAACGAGGTATCTGCGCATCGCACTCGCAAAATAATTGTTAGTTAAAAGAATGCAATTTTACCTTCAAGCAAAAAGTTCCACATTGTATCTGCTCCTTCTTTAAAAACAATTTATTATTTACGAAGTGGTGTGCCTGTACTCCGCTACTGTTGTCAGCCGTTTCAACGCTAGGGCACATTAAGCAATGCATGTTTATTGATATGACAGGAGAATCCAATTATATTAATATTTTATTTGTTTATTTTAGAGATTTAAAGTTATTTTTCACTTCACAATATTGATTCTTTTCTGTACAAATTTATTGATTTATCTGGAAAAATCTTATTATTGCGTAATTAGATTAATGCTCATAAGAATCAGTATTAGAAAAATGATCGTATCTCATTTCATTATTGAGTAATTGAAAAAGGATTCTTCAGCTGCATAACTTAATGTTCTCTTAAGGAGGTACGGTCGCGCATACTATCTGCAAAAAGTTAGTCCTAAGTATGTGTCGGAAAATAATACTGTTTGAGTGGTATAAGGTTTATTAACCCTTAAATGGATACTATGTAGCTTATTTACGTCGAAGAAAGACAAAAATTAGTTAATTATGTCGGTATAATGTCTTATTAATTAATTTCCTGTCAGACCTAAGAGAAAATTTTTGCCTATGATTGTACACTACACATAGAGAAGTTGTGTATACAGACGAGTACACACTAAATCCTCAAGCTCTCAGCGTAGACACGGCAACGTCGCATTTTTCATGGTGTCTGCTTTGACAGTTGTGCTCTTTGACTTCAAATGAAAACGTCACACTTGTTGAAAATGACAGTTCGATTAGTAATTAAAGGTAAATTTATAAAAAACAAAATTTCTCATAAGAGATTTAAAACTGTTGCGCATGCGCTAGACCCGCTAGGCGCTCCGACAGTGTTGTCTGATGACTGCCACGTGCTTGTTTTATTTTTCGAATAATTCTAAATTCTCAAACTTTGCATACCTCTCATTCTCAAACTAAGAGGACAAAAGTTCTGAATTTTTTTAAAATCTTCATGAAACGCCCTTCTAACATATATTAGTTTTTGAAAAAAACGGTAAGAATAGTTTACGAGTTAGAGTTAGAAATGTAACATTTTCCTATGCTTGGGATAGGCTTTACGTGTATAAGGGTTCAACTTTAATCTTAATTATCTCGGCTCAGGAGAGGACAATATTTTTTAAATTTCGCAAACGTTTAGATATCATTCCAAAGAACCTATAGCCAAAGTTTAAACAAATCCATAAGAAAAGTGTGTTCGTGACCGTACCTCCTTAAGATTAGAAAGAACGAAATTTTAATTATCGCTGTTTTCTAAAAAGTGTATCAGAACCGATGATGTTAAATTTTTTGTTGTTTGATGTAAATGACAAGATGTTGGGGTATGCTGCGTCAATTTGTTCATATAGTAGTCCGGAAGCTAACGATATTTTGTATGCATGATTTTCGACCAGTTGAAAGTTTTCGTATGTTGAAGGACCAGTTATTTTCCCTGAAAAATATTTCAAAATACACTTGCTAGATTTTTTGACCGGTTGTAGGATGGCGCTAGAGCCGTTCAAAATAGTCAATTTTTTGGGGGTGGGTGTATCATTTTCAACCATCTGCCTGTTTGAGGACAAATTATATTGACTGCAAATCACTCGAAAATATTCTTTACAGCCGTTTTTCCCGGTTGAAACCTGGCCCTACCGTCCCCCCACCTCACCCCGCGGGGGCGGGGCACGATTGTCTACAGTCTGGCTGTTTAAAGTAGTCCGGCTACTGGAAAAGCTAGTCAAAGCTACGTCCATTATTTTTTCTTGTATTTGGAACTAAATCCAAAATTTAGCCAGCTTATCCGTTGATAAATTGAGTTTTAAATTTTCATACTGATCAATATAAATAAAATATTTTTATTTAACAACAAAATGTAAATTTAAATGTTCATTTTACTTGATTGGAGTGAAGGTAATTTTTCACGCTCAGCAGTTGGTAGCGTCACAGCATGTCGAGTCGAGTACATAAACATAACCTGCAATAAACCGGCGAAACATTCATGTTGAAGAGCGGCATCATGTCTCCGCGAGATAAAAAGGGACGAATAATTAAGAAATTGGAAGCCAATCGGCGATAAAAGGTGCGTGAGGTTATAAAAAGAATAAATAACCAAAATAAAAGTGAATCGCAGAAGCTGTGCTGCCAACCTTAGTCAACGTCACACCGTTCTCGTCATATATCACGTCTGTATGTTTTTCTAAAATTAACCTCAAATACCCTGGAAGCAAGTACAAATGAGCAGTAATTCAAATTTCACGTTATATTTTCTGTCTCCGAAACAGTTTTTCTGAAAATTTTCAACTTATTTTAAAGCCAAAATTAACCATTTTTGGAGCCCGCGAAAGGCCTCTCCATAAGATCCCATGTTTTATGACACGACTTTAAACAGATTTAATTCAAATTGTAACCTGGAAAGGGCCCCTAAAAAGGGCATTATGCGAAAGAGGACATATTTCTCTGTAAGAAAAAACTAATTTTTATGACTTTTCAACGTGACCGGTCCAATAGCTGGACTGCTTTAGGGGCAAATTATTATTTTCACTGAAAAAAACTAAAAAACACAATTGCCAGACATTTTTCTTTTAGAACCTTTTAATTTACGGAACAATGGAAGGTTAAAAAAGGTTTCGATTCTTATATGAAGTATTATAGGAAAATCAGTCTAGGATTAAATAATATTCGAAATATTGAAAGAACTAATGTAAACAGTTAAAAAGCTGCAAATAAATTATTTATTTTAGAACACTTATATGAAAGTACATAAAAATTGTCATATTTTTTAGAAAGAGTTCAGATTTAGAACAGAGTTCTACAGATAGCTTTTTGCGATGGAATTAATTGTCTCAAAAATGGTAAATTTTTGTATACTTTAATCTGCATGAGTGTTCCCAACATCATTCATGTATTATTTATAGTATCTATCTGTATTTTATGATTTTTATTAATGTTGTAATGTTATTATTTCACATTGATTTTCTTAGAATAATTCGTATAATAATTTCCTATAATTTTTTTATACAGTTTTCCTATAAACGCGAATAAATCGTAGGAATTATTCATTCCGGAAAAATAAGTACAGGCCTATGATCATTTTTCTACTATATATTTTCGTAAGGAAGAAAAATTGCACTATTGAATACATGAATATCGATTTCTCAGGCATATTACTGTAAGGTATGTGTGAAAGAATTCAAATAGTATTTTGAACCAATTTCATGAATTTCAAATAGTTCCTTACGTTCTTCTAAATAGGGAAAAATATATTTGTTGCGCAAAAAATACGAATAATGTTGTTCAGTTCATCGATCACTATTATTTCATGACAATATTTTGTTTTTATGTCCTCTCACGTTACGTTTTACAACTTTGATTTTAAAGGAAAGAGCATAGAAATTTATTGCTTTCGATGCCTGATGGAGGATTTAAAAATGTGCTCTTGGGATTGAAACTTTTGAATGATTTTAGCTATGAACTTTCTTACCGGAACAGTTTGATAGAATAAGAAGAAGGTGTGGCTGACAATGAGAGGAACCTCAAAATTGTACGTGCATGGGGTTACCAAATACAATGAAACCGGGTACACTATCGTACGATATTACACAAATTTCATTATTCGCAGAAATACTCGAATTTTTTGATAATTTAACATTGCACGTATACATTGAAAATGGTCGAAAATGCGTTTTATGACATTTTTAACACACTTTCACTCTAAAAGTTGACGGTAGCGCCATATTGCAACCGAACAAAACGTCTGGCAAGTGGATTTCCGAGAGTTTTTCAGTCAAAATAAGCACTCCATAAATAGTCAGGCGGTAGAAAATCTTGCAAAAATAAATATGCTACAACCGCAGGGGTGCCAGACTGGCACTTTCGTAAGTTTTACGTGAAAAATGTCGTCAGCTCCCGGACTATAGGTTAAGTGTGAATGTATGGCGCTTTATTAGATGTCACTACTATGCAGTGTATACTACATTTCCACAAACCTCTATACGCTACGACAATACGCACTCTAATGTTCATCGATATTTTCTTCTCAAAAAGTAAGCTTTTTCAAAATTAATGCAATGTTTAGCTTACTAAAGAAATAATGCAAGATACAACTAGTAACTACCAATTGAAGCCCCGGCAGAAAGAACGTGATAGCAACACAAGTTTTGTGTCCATGGAGTTCTATAGAATTATTCTTTTTTCTAACTGTTTTTCTATTCCGTGGAAGCGCTGCAATTGCCAAAGTGGCAACAAAAATGCGAAAAATGAATTTTTAAAGAAATGTCAAAATAGTCGTGTTTATTTACTTTGTAAATTAAAATTCTAAAATGCACGTTTCTAAATCGAACTTAAAATTAGAACTTTTGAACCGGGGTAAAAAAAGAAAATTGAATTAAAGGGGGAATCGCCTCTAGACGGCCAAAATCGTTATCAAACTTTGCGCGTAGATTGAAAAAAAGTTTTAATGTTAGTATCTCGAAATTATGTAGTAATGTCACATTACTACACATATTTTTTTAAATTAAAAATTCGTTTACAGTCCGCAGATATATGTCTCTAAAGTAGACCCTGCACTCCGTGCAGAGGCAAACGACGGGAACGATAAATCAGCTGAAAGTTAATCTTTAAGAAAAATTGAGCACAATTTAGTTATATAATTGTGTTTAATTTTATATGAACCTGAATTAAAGTTTTTTCAACCTTTTTTTAAGAAACTGAAACTTCGAATGTAAAAAGTCTGATTTTTGGTTAAGTTTTTTTGCAAAAAAATGATAGAAATTTTTTTGTTGCAAAAACAGAAAGGCTTAAATAGAATGGTGTTGTATTCTCATTAATGTGATAAAAGATTTATTAATATCAGTTGTGCTGTTCTCGTGTAATCCGGCCAGCAATTTTTAAAAACGCGTTTTTGGGGAAACGTATATAAATATTGGATTGTAGAAAATAAAACAAAATAACGTGTTTACCTTACTAACAGACACGCACACATATTTAGACTGTGGCGAAGGTATTCCTCCATTCCTCGACAATTTTTTGTTCCCTTCTAACGGGACAGACCCAAATTTAATTTAAAGGTAAAAAAAAAGTTTACTTCCGAGCTGAAGTGTTTCTGAATTGAGACCATAAAAGTATGATTAAAAAAATTATACAGTTCCGAGAAATAAGAGTATGGAAATTTACAACCTCGAAGTGACAGGAACCTAAAATTGGAACAGGCTCGGTTACTGATCACGATAAAAGGTGCAATTTTTCGTTTAAACAAACATAAAACTACTCGCGAGTTGCTAAAGTGAGAGTAAATGAGTGTGATTAAAAAAATTTAACCAATTCCGAGTAAATCATTCCAAATTTGGAGGTTCATGGGTTTTGAAAATCGTCTTCGGATAGCGACTAAAAATCTATATTTTAATTTGTAAAAAAACTTGCCCCCAGATATGGGGAGTCTAAATAAGAATAAAAAATGTTCATCTAGCCAAATTATTCTGTTCTGGGAAAATAAAGATTTAGTGTCACGGTATCGCACTCTAAAAGAAGATTTTTCGGCGGAAAGTCTACAAAAAGAAGAAAGGTATATGTTTCCTTATAAATAAACGATAATAAGTTTATGAAATATCGTTCCTAATCGCAAAAGGCAAAAATAAAAAATAAAATTATAAAAGTAGCTTTTTGTAGGCTTTTTTAAGGGTTTTTTTTTGAAAAAATAAGTATTTCATTATTTTACTGTATTTAAAAACTTTTAGGAAGAGGAATATGGTTAGAAAAAGGTTTTAAAAAAAGTTAAGAGGTTAGGTAATTAAAAAAGAAAAAGGCAGGAGACTAGTACAGAGAGTCAGTTATCTGTTTTTGAGTTACAAATATTCTTATTACTGTATTAAAAATAAGATTTCGAACAAATCCTTTTAACACAAAATGTATTAGATTTTTAAAGAATTTTTTATGCAAAAAGTCCATTTTCTTCTTTCCCTAACCGAAAGTACGCCTTCCTGG
>CAKNWW010157956.1:0-10882 GCA_932074435.1 Andricus kollari | reverse complement strand
CGAACACCAGATCAACTGATCAGTTGATCTGGTGTTCGAATCCCAGTGGAGTGAGAGGAGTATAGATTTCTGTTGTCCACAACGTGTGGACAGATTCTCAACCGATTGAAAAATTACATCTCTGATGATAATACAGATTCCTACTTGAATATTGTGTAACACCTTGCTAAATTAGCGTATATCAGAAAATTAGAATCTATCTTCGATCCCTCTGTAGCTCAATGGTTAGAGCACCTGACCGGAAATCAGTTGATCTGGTGTTCGAATCCCAGTGGAGTGAGAGGAGTGTGATATTTTTTTCTGATAAAAATTTGAGTATTTAAAATGCACAAATGTTCTCAATTCGCATACATTTTTCTATGATTTTTTTTTATTTATAGATTCAAAGGGAAGGTGGCTTAATGGTATAATATTAAAAATTATTTCCAAATTTAAGGTATAAAACAACTTTAAGTAATGAAAAGGCCATCAATTTTTCAACAACAATAACATTAACTTTTTATTCTGGCTATAGAGAATAATAATAATAAAATTGTATTCCTTTTTGTTGCAGGTAAGTCAGTTGAACTGGAATAAGTAGCAGATTAGTGTGAGTCGTACATACAACCTTTACCTTAACGATAACAAACAAATACTGTTTTTTCTTTTCAATGAAGATTGGATTTTTACGTTAAATAGTTTCCGAGGCTTTGGTATCTGAAAGCATCCAAATTTAAATACCTATAATTTCTCATGTTTCAGATATTAAATTTAAACGTTTTTTGAAATATCCTTATTTGGGAAAATGAAATGATTGGGAAAGCCTCATTTTTAGTTTAATTTTAAAAGAATCACGCTAATAAAGTCCTTTAATCTGGATATCATATAATTTCAAATGTTTGCAAAGACTAAAAATTGTTAATTCTTGAAATGCTTCCAACTTTATCTTGCTTTCGAAGGTTTCTGCATTGGAGAAAGCGTTTGCTATTTTTCCTACCTTTTGAAATGACGAAAACTGAACGAAAATATGTGATAGTTAATCAATTACATCCGCTCGGTAGTACGTACATTTACTAACTTGTAAATTATTATATACGCTCCCTGAGTTTCTGTCGAGTATATGTATGTATTAAAAAAAAAGAAGCCGGATGCCAGATCCAGGAAGAACTCTAATTAAGTCAAATGTAATCAATTCTATCTAATATAGTCGATTGAATGTGACTCAATTAGAGTCAGCGCGCATATTTGTTTAGGACCGGAAGCTGACATCGGCAGTATCGGTTCAGCAACGGCGATGGGTAGTAGGTACATATGCAAAGGTACTGGAAAGAATATAACGGAACATCCGAGGGACCACTTTTTGGATTTAGCCTTTGTTTGACGATAAAGGAAGAGAATCTACATCCTGTGTTTGTTCGATGAACGTAATTGGATTTCTGCATGGATATTGGCGGTTATGTACCCGGAGATGCAGAACTGTAGACTGTGAAATTCGATTCTGAATCGAACTTATCGCCCCACGGCTATTATATTTATTCGCTACTTCGAAATCGTTTGCTTTCTTTCTTATCATATCCTTCTTTTGCACTTTAAAATATTCTCTTGCAATAACACATTTTAAAACTTATATTATGATAAACCTGTTTACATAATTTAAGGTTAATTATATCAGTTACGCGTTTGCTCGAGGAACACATTTTTTCAAATTTGGACGGTAATAAAAATATCTAATTTTTAATTTGAATATGTGAGAAGTTACTTCTTACTTATTGAGTTGCTGAGTCGAGACAAAAAAAATTGTATTAAAAAATATTATTAGGGTTGAAGGAAATGGAGAGGGAATCTTTTATTCTCTGGATGGGCACGTTTGAACGTGATAAAAAGAAAACTTTGGGCGGTGGTGAAAAATACAATTTTCAATTTTTAAAAAGACAATAATTTACTTATGGCATGCTAAAAAATTAAAAAATGAGATTATAAAAAATCTTCTCGTGAAAATTTCATTCAGGTTTTCCAAATTTAGTAATTAGAACATTAAAACTTGAAATCGAACAGCTCTAATAACATTTTTAAACTATAGAATTTAGATTTCAAGACACAAAATGAACTCGAAATCGTGAAAATTGATTTAATTGCAAAATATAAAATATTTAAACTCATATTGTTTACAATTGGGCTAAAAAATTCAAGCTAATTCTTTAAATATAAAGGGGATGTGGTTGCTTCCCAATATATCTACTCTATTTAATTGCATTTTATACTTTCCAAAGCAGAACTCAGTAATTTCAAATTTTATCCGTATAAAATTCCACAATTTAAGACTGAATTAAAAGACTTAGTTGTACATTGTATAGTTAATGGATGAATTCATCGAGGAACTTATGCATAGTTTAAGGATTCAAATTTGAGGTATTCTTAATCAATTAAAGCAAAAATTTGTTCTTGAAAAAATTTCGAATTTAAGCGCATGAATCTGAAAAATTTTTAATTCGAAATCTGAAGAATCCTACAATTTGTAACATGAAATAATATTCAAAATTAAACCATTATCTTATTTCGAGAATAATATTGGATGGCGAAGAATAAAACGTTTCTGCTTTTAGCATATTTTTCATTTAAATCAACGAAGATTTCAACGCCAATGTATATACTATTTATACTACATTCCTTTTAATGCGTCTAAAATGAGAAACTCTTTCAAGTGCTAATAGTAAAAGTGGATTTAGACACTCTAGGGCCTAAACCACAAAGCTGCGTGCAGGTTCGGAACTAGGTCAAGTCCCTTTGTGGTTTCGACACCAGACTAATTCAATTAATTTGTCTCTGGACCTTAGCTCAGTATTGAGTAAAAATAACGAACAGTCTACCGTTAAAAAATTTTCCTTGTTCACCTCGTTCATATAAAAAATTACAAGTCTCTGATTTTAATAAGAGATACTTCAAAGAACAGATATAAGTTGCCAGAAGAATATTCGTAAAGTAATCAAGAATCTCAAATTTAATACGTTTATTATTGCCAAGAATTCCCTGATAAAAACTTCAAAGAACAATCGTCATTATATTTTCTCTTCAGAGAGATATCCTCACAGAATAAAGAGAAAGGTGGCTAAAGGTGGTACAAAAGGTTACAGTGAGTTTGCAAGTAACCTGAACCTTGTCGTTCCATATTGACGGATTTTTTATGAATTTTATTCACCATATTGAGTATCTGGAATTAAACGTCGAACATGAATCGATATCTCTTCCTCACAAATTCATTGATTTCATTTATTTAGTTTCTGAATTGAATTCCTTTAATTCAGTGTCTTTCACTGCCAGACTTTAATTGCTAGCTATTGAAGACAATATAATTTGCAAGTTTCCAGTAATATATGCAAAATAACGGTGGGCTTGCCACATGATTTGTATAACATGGTGAATTGCAATTACATCCGATTGTATTTGTCTCGTTCTGCAACCGCGCATAGCGTACTTTCCATATCGCGAATCACGTAATAAATTATGCTTTGAAAATCTATGCCTCTTTCACAAGAATTAGTGAATCTCAATACCAATCAATATTCAATATTCAATATTCACTATTGGTTCTTCATTATTCCGGAATCAATATTGTTTGTTACTAGCATTATTTCAAAAACAATCGCTATTAATGTTTCCATTACAGTAAATATTTACAATTATTATTATTTTCTTTTAAAGTCCAACATAACATATCTAAGCTCGTATCTATGACTTTCATTATTCTTATGCAGTTGAATTTACAAGAATGTGGGAATAGTTACACTGTAACTATGGATCCAGGTAACTAGATAAAATTTATTTGAGTGCAACCACTTAATTATTACGCATTCCCCTGGGGTGTAATGAGATATGTGGCAAAGCCATAAATCTCCGCTGCAGGTAATTCGTGAGTGGGTATCGTAAATGTACGTGCACGGGGTGGGTTCCTCACAACTAGTTGATACGACTCGTGTCTATATATTTACTGTGGATTGCATACTCGCCTTTTATATCGACACCTGTGTTTGTTTAATTTATTACTTTCATTTTTTTAGGTCTGAAGTTAGGGCATTTTTAGCATTTGTTTTTCAATTTTTTAATGGCTTGGGCTGAGAAAAGGAAGGTATTTGAGAAGAGCTAGGCGGATTCAATTTTTTTATATCATTGAATTTTAAATTGAAACTTTCTGAGTCATACAATTTTAGGCCGGGATGTTACTTCATTTTAGCATTTTTTTTAATCTTAGGAGTAGGAAACAGGGGTGTTCCAGAAAAGCTGTAGAGATGAAACTTTTTTGGGTATCTTCAAACATAAAATGTGTTTAAGAAAATCTGGGGATAAAACTTTTGTTGATATCTTTGAACATGAATGAAACGATTTTAAGCTGAATAATTTTAGGCCTCGAATTGAGGGCATTGTTATTTTTTTTTATTCAATTCTTTGATATCTTAGGGGCAAAAAATAGGGGGTTTCCAGAAGACATGCGAAGATGCAACTTTTCTGGGTATCTTCAAACATCAAATTGAATCATTTAAAGCCATACAATTTGTGGTTTTGCTGTAAAGACATTTTTAGCATTTTGTCATGTCTTAGAGGTAGAAACTGAGAATGTTCCATAAAAGCTGATGGGATGAAAAATTCGTTGGTACCTTTGGACGTCATATAGATCCATTTAAAGCTATAAAACCTTAGGTATCAAAGTTAGGGCATTTTTAGCTTCTTTCTCGAGTTTGGAATATCGTAGGGGTAGAAGACGAGGGTGTTCCAAAAGAGGTGAATCGATAAAATATTTTTGTATATCTTTGGATATCAAATAAAACTATTTCAAGATGAAAAATGTTGATCTCAAAGTTGGGGCATTTTTATAATTTCTTTTGAATTTTTCAAAAATATTTTAAGGGTAGAAACCGGGATTGTTCTAGAAGATATAGACGAATGAAATTATTTGATGCCGTAGAAGTTCAGGTCTCGAAGTTGGGGCATTTTTATGATTTCTTCTATTCTTAGTGCTTGAATTAGGGTATGTTCCATAAAACATAGGGGGTTGATACATTTTTGGCACCAAATAATTTTATTATCAATTGTAAATTTTAGGCCTGGAAGGTAGATAATTTGTAATTTCACAATTAGCAAAAGTATAATTTTTATATCTTTGGTTTTTCACTGCTGCTTCAACTTTTATCAGCTATTTTTTAAACTGTCAAATTTGAGGCAGGGCGGTACTGAGGTGTACAGAAACATAGACTGTAATACATGAAGTTGTCAATATGAAATTTTTTGTGAAAGGGCTAATAGACTGGCTTTCATTTATATAAAAGAAAACGATTTTTAACTTATCGGCAAGATTCTGCGGATTGAACAATGAAAATGCTCAACCATCAAATTTTAAAAAGAACTAAGAATCAGGCGGGTCTTAGAGCTGGAAGAAGCTGTTTATGCAATATTTTTATTACCTTAAGACATATATGAGAATTTTTCGGAATAAGGGCTCATTTTATTTACAAAACATGATAACAATTTATAACTTCTGCATCAGATTCTGTGGCTTAAACAATGAACATGCTTAACTATCAATTTTTAGAAACTGCATTGCCCTGTTCATATTTTCTTCAAAGAATACCCAAAATATCTTACAATCCCTTGGCAATTAATTTTCGCAAAATGCTGCTATAATAGATTCTGTGGTTCGACTAATTACCGCAAAACCTAGAGAATTTCTGAAGGTAGAGGAGGACCAGTACAAAGCTAAAGTCGAAGGAGTTGGTTGGATTCCGGTGGTTTTGCCGTCCGGGTAATATCAAGCATCTTGAGATGAATCTTCAGCATCTCTCGAGAAGGTCCATGTGGATTAACTGTAGTGCAGTGTATAGCGCTATCGACGCTTCCGAGGACGGGGTGTGCGGTATAGTCGGGTTGTGGATAGGGTACTCAAGATGCTAGGGCACGTCGAGCCCCTTCATACAGCTTCCATAATCAACTGCATACCGCAGTGTTACCAGCACCATGGTGCTACGGTCGCCTCTCGCATATGAATGCCGTCTGCAGACGCCTTCTACGTACCAACATTACCCTCTGAGCATCTTTCCAGTTTCCACCCTTGTCCAAATGGTCCTAGCCCGGGAACTTCTTGAACCGATCGTAAGGGAAAACTCGTGAGAGTTTAAAACAAAAACAAGAAGGTTAATGGTCCCAAAGTGTGAATACCTTCGACAATCTCTTCCCACTCTTATCCAAAAATCGAAGTATTGCTTGCTATAGTAAAAGGTTTTTTTCCTTCAGTCATAGTCAGCTATCTCGGGACTCCTTTCATGCAATTCTTTATTTTCTTTCTAACCAGAAATCTCTTATAACTTGTTTATTTAGAGACAACAATCAGAGGATTGTTTTGATGAAAATATTATTTTCTTCTCCCATGTAACCTTCTCATTTAAGAACACCTACAAGTACCCCATACCTTTTATGTCAGAAATTATCTGTCCGGAAAATAGCCAGAATTTGTTGGTACCGCAAAAAAGGAAAAATAAACGGAAATTTATTTTTGGGAATTTTTGTTAGTAAAAAAACTCGTTTAATCACTTTAAATGACATTTGATATCATACGAAGTAATCTACCGTACTTTTGAAGAAAGGCCCCATCTACATTTTTATGAATTTGTAATGAAAAAATGAATTCATCTGTACAAATGGTAATTTGAAATTCTATTGTAATTCATAGTCAATTTGACCCGAATCATCCTATTTACACAGATTTTTGAGACATCTAGACATATGCTGATAAAAAGAGGCTCTATCTACAAAAGGTAAGCCTATCGACACGAATTTCAGTTTTGCTGGGTCGACTGGGCGCCGAGAAACTACTTCAAAAAACCTATCTGGTAGATAGTGTCTTTTTTTCAGTAAATCAGACACTCGCGCTGAGTGAAAGAAAACCTATCTACATTAGAGACATATTAAATAGTACTTAGTAAGTAGATAGGGGTTTTTATTAGTTTTCTCGCCTACTTTGAGCATGAATACTATAAGGCTATCTACAGTTTTGCATATAAACAATTAAAATTATTAATTATCTTTTTGCACCAATGAATATAGCAGGTCCAAATTGTCCAAAAATGACAGTTTTTTTCAAAAACAATCATTTATTGGAAGGTGCAGATCAGTAAAGATGCAAAAACATTTTCTTCAATATCTCTGTTCGACTCCAAATGTAGATTGAACCTTTCTTCAAAAGTATGGCAGTAATATGAGATTAAACGAGTTTCTAAATTCTTTGACATTTTCACGATTCCAATGGGAAATTTTACAGTTTGAATCTCTACTAATTAAAAATTTTTTAATTACAAGTGCTAGTTACGAAAAAGTTTAATTTTTAAGGCTTAACATTTGCAAGTCTCTTAAGTTTAAATTGGCCCTTTTTAGATTTAACCAAATTTCAAATTAAAAGTACTGATAGTGGAAATGTTCGTATTTGAGTCCTTGAAAATTCGATAATTTAAAATTTAAATATCAAAACTAGGAAAGTTTTAAATTGAAAACTTTAATCCCTAATTTAGCAATTTTGATTTTGAAACCAATCGTTTTCTGCTTTTTCAGTGGCCAGTGGCCATCGAGCTTTTTCATCGTTGAAAATAATTTATCCCGCTAGAAGATGGTATCTTTTTTTCTACCCCGAGCCTCTTTTGTAAAATGATTTATCTACCTGTTTGCATATATTGGAAGATATCTAGAAAAATCTTCATATATGAATGTGATCATAAATAGCTGCTTAGCAGACAAAGGAATAGTCGTAGGCAATTATAAGTGTAAGAGAGGTGTGGAAGATGTCGATGTCACAGAGTAGTATTATCCATAGGAGCCAAACGACATAGATCGTCCGAGCTCCAAGTTTTAAAATGTGGGCTAGATAAGAGCTGGCGGCAGTACCCGTGGGTCTTTCGATTCGTACTCTTGGAAAAGTCGCATCTCGTACCCCTCCTTCCCCATTTCGTGACTCCTTTTCCCATACTCAGGAAACCTCTTTCGGGCACATCTTGCACAACTCTCCCTCCTTGTGGAGAAGTCTGTGAGTACTATGGCGTCGGCAGAAGTTAGTCCATTAACGATAACAATGAAAGATGGATACTAACCTCTGTCCGATCATTCTGACAAACGCACGCGGGCCACGTTGTTTTGGAGACAACTTGTCGAAATCCATTCATCTTTTGGACAACTGATGATTACCTTCACAAATTTATGCCATTTTTGCTACTTTTAATTTCTAATTCAATAGCTGCTGGGAAGTCTGTCTAATGCCATTTAAGTTATAAAATCTTCAGCACTACTCTATTTTAGGCCAGTGAACCCAGGACAATACGAAAAATATCCAACAGTATACCAAAAAAGTAGTAAAAAGTTTCACCACAAAAATAACTGAAGGAAGGAAAAGTCAATACAAGTTGATTTTAAAATGTCTACAACTCAGTTGGTCTTGTCTGGATCCTGATGCCTGGGGAGGAACATTTGCTCTTCTGAATGTCTCTTTAATGTCTTAGGAAACTGATCAAAGAATCGGAAGGCGGTGTGCCAACTGAAGCAATTAAATTTTTACTGATTCAACATCGGAAGAATCGAGCTTTCTCCTTGTAGTTATACCACCCTCGAAAAGGTGAAATGTAACGATGGCAACGCTCCCCTTTCTTCTGGGCGACGAGTCGTTAAAAAGATTCCCCTGACAAACGAGCTAGGTTCTCAATGGGGATAATGTTTCTGCTAGTGTAGCTTCTATGTGTAAGCCTCTAGCAGAAATGATTGTCGCCATCTAGCAGAGATTACCTTCTTCATAAATATCCAGTCAATCGTAGTCCGCTTATGGAAGCTGATAAGCTGGCTCATGCTAGTTAGAGGAACAACCAGAGGAGTTTAGAATCGCTTCTTATTATCGCACACCTGCCACCACCTACCATAAATCCACTCAAATGGTATGATGTTCGTTTAATTATAAATTTGATCCTTAAGCCTTTTGCAATTGTTTCTTTTCTACAGATATCCCCTAATTGATGTTATAGCTTCTTCCATTTCTGTTCCAAAATTAGGAATCACTTTATGGAGTTCCATAGGATTATTATTGAAATTATAGCCTTTGGTTTCTCAGTTGAGAATTATATATCACCAAATCGATAGCTGTTGATAGCATAGAAATTTCGTCGTCTTCTGTTTGAGATGTGAAATAACTAATCCGATTTGGAACCAGGAGCGCTAATTAATCGGCTGTCTCTAGGGAAGTCTCTTGGTAGAACAGCGGTGAAATTGCGGTCCAATCAGCGTAATACCACCCAAGCAACTGCGGACGGAGGAACCAAATCCAGAGCATAGTAAGTCTACCTAGAACATCGTGTGCAGGTTAACAGCAGCGAATAGGCGACAAGACGCTATTACGTTATAGGTCTCGCCTAAATACTTCTCAAATCTCCAGACAATACTGTGTATTTAAAATTAGAGTTATTAGGACTTTAAAAAGTATTTTTAATTTCATATGTACATTTTATAAATTAAGATTGCTTTTAGCAGTTTTAAAATATTTGAGATTGAGAAGAATAAGATCCTAAATAAATTTAAAGAGCTAGTTCTATTTTTAGTTTATTTACTGGTGTTAAGTACATTTTACGATCTTTAAAACGTATTTCCGACAACAATCTTAGCTACGAAAGCATACGGTCGTCCGATTTCGAGAGTAAACCTCTCAGTCACCGGACTTTTGTATACACTTCGAAATACTACTTGCCGAAAGTGTTGTGAATTCGAATTGAATTGTTATTCTTGTCATCTGGAGGACATTGGTTTAGGTAAATTGTAAATCCTTGAGTTCAATACGCTCTAAAATACGAAATACTTCAAAAGCAATCTATGCAAAATAAATTGAACAAGTCGTTTTTGTTTTTCGGAATTTTCTACTTTTCTCTGGTTCGTGGGGTATAGATTTTATTTGATGTTTGAGTTCCTGAATCTGGATTTGTTCGGAAATTACATTCCCAAACCAGCATGAAGTTTACGATTGGGCACATACTCGGATCTGCAATTACCTGAGTTTTTGCATCTAAATGGAATTGGCACTCCCCATGGTGATTGGGTCAGAAAGTTGTTCAAATTCTGAATTATTTCCATTTTCTCAACTTTTCAGATAGTAAAATTAAATAATTTAAAAATTTATTCCAAGCATAAATTTTGATAAACAAGCGTTAAAATATTAGGTGAAATTCCCTGTCTCATGCTTCTTATGTTATATATATTTTTTATTTCGTTCAAAAAAAGAATCAATAAATTTATTAATAGTATTCTCTTTTTCTAAAATGAATATGACATGGAAAGTTTTCAATCAAAATGGATTAGTTGTATAAAGACAGTTTAAATTAAATTTTGGAAACTGTTTTGTTATTTTATAAACTTATGTGATAAGAGAAAAGCTTATACACTGAGAAAGATATTCGTTTCAGATAGTCTTCTTTGGTTCAAATAAACATTTTGTTGATTTAAAAAAAACGTTTTGCTATGGAAGCAACATTTTTTTTAAACAATTATTCTTTCTGTTTTTTTTTCAATCGGTATGCAACTCTAAAATTACATTGACATAATTTGCAACTACTGCGTTGGCAATCAATTGTGTCAATTTAGAATATTCGAAATACTAAAGGTTGGAATTTAAAATTCTGTATTTTTTAGACTTCTAATATTTAACGAAACTGCTGAATTTTGAATGCTTCAGTATTTAATTGTTGTTGAACATGAAACATGTTGTTGACAGTTGGAATTTGAAAATGTTATTTCTGAACTGATCAGGATTGTATTTCAAAATTTAAATTTCTAAAGATTTTATGCTGAATTTAGAACATTTAAAATTTACAATTTCAAAATAATTTGGGTGTTTTTTTTT
>CAKNWW010157919.1:0-12392 GCA_932074435.1 Andricus kollari | reverse complement strand
AAATTATCGGGGAACTATTTAGCACCACGATAGACCGACTTGACCGCTAAGGTGGCGCTCTCTAGACGGACTATCATGGCCCTATGTAGTAGTTGAACGTGTTTGTATGGTCAAACGCTAGTCTGGAAGATCTAATATGGCGCTAGTTAGACGGTCTTGTGAAAATCTTTTTTACCTTGTGGACGTTAAGAATTAAGTATAGGCTGCAGAAATAATGATATAACCTATTCGTTCCACAACAAAAAACTATTAAATCCTTGCTTCGTATTTGAATCGGGGGAATCACTGAACAAGTGAGGGTGTTTCGTTTTGCGAACTTCACGTTGCTTCAAAATTGTTTGTCTCTGGTGAATATTAGAATTACTGACTTGAAGTGCATCGCGTTCTAGAGTTCGCGCAAGATACTTCATGTACGCGCGAGAATACCGAACTCCCATTGGTTCTTTACAACTCTCAATAGTTTAAAAACTATTGATCGTACAAAATTTTGTCACAGTAATTTTGTGTTCAGTTTTGTACGAGGAATGTGTATGTACAAGGTTTATGATGAGTTCAGGATCACCCTGTATATTAAATAGAATGAGGGACAGTACCAATCTCTGCGGATCCCCGACCCAGCAAAATTGAGAAGAAGTGGGAGCTTCCGGAGGGATAGTGCACTGTCGTGAGACAGATCATGTGGGCTACGGATTTAATTATACGACTGGGCAGGTCAAGCTCCTTCATTTCTTCCTGAAGGGTGTTCGGTCGAACGCAGTTGAACTCGCCTTTAAAATCCAACGAAAATGCCAGCAGGGATTGACGCTTCCCAAACGCATCTGCTAGATCGGTGATAAGCACCCCGACGCAATCCAGGACCGATCTAAGCCTTCTGAAGCCGAACCAGAGAGGGGGAATAATACTTGGCATCTCCACCATATATTCAAGCCTACGTTTAATAACCCTTACATATAAATTGCCGATGGCCGATTTAAATGAGATAGGTCCGTAATGTCCGCCTCCCGGCTCAGGGATGCATACAACTAATGCATTCGTCCAAGCCTCGAGGAACACTGAAGTCAGAAACATCAGACTGAAAAGCCCCAGGAAAAAGTCATGAGCGCTGCAGGAGAATTGGTCAATTACTTGATATGTAATTCCGTCCAGTCCGGGCGCAGTTGAGGATCGGCTCGGGATTCGCGTCGCCTCGTATTCGCACCTGGAAAAGGATTTGTTCAAGAGGTCCCCATAGTCAGTAGAGGGAAGTCTTGGTACGGGCGCGGGCTCAAGCTCAGCCGGGAATAGCTCCTTCTTGAGTCTTGCAATTTCTGGATTGGAGGGGTAGTTACTGATATTGTTACTCATCCCTAGATTCCTTATTAGCCAAGGAGCAGAATAAACTCGAATTTCCGGACGAGCCTTGCGAAGGGCGTAAGGACTTGCGAAATGCCTTATACGTCGCTCTCTATACACCTCGCAACGTCCACATAGTTTAATCGCTGATGCGGGAACGTGCGAAGAAGTTCTGGTCTGTATGGCAGGTAAACAAGATTTGAGGGGCCGGTAACGTCGTACGCAGATTTCAACACACTTGAGATTCCTTCATAAGGGGCATTTTTCATTAACCGAAAAGTTAACCGTTCCCCAGGTGGCACCAGGGGATACCATCATTCAGGGCACGACTGAAGATTGGTGTGTCATTCATGATTCAAATTAACCGCCAACAAGCTATCAATCAAAAACTTCTCTCAGCTCTTCCACTCAAAACGAGGCCAACTCAATTAAAATTCAGCATACGTCCTACCCCTGAACTGTGTCCGAAAATTCAAGGTGCATTTTTTATTCGCATGCGCCTTCTCGTTTGCTCTGCTTACTATTACTCCATGTGTAACACAAAAGAGCATTTACCGTGGTGTGAAATTTTTTTGTTTTTTTCAATTGTTATTTAAAAATATATATTTAAACTCTTACAACGTTGCGTACTACACCGAAGAAAATCTGCTCGGAATTTCGCATGGAACGCTATTACCATTTACGTAAGCGAATATTGGATGCGATATAGGCACTATAAGAAGCGAGACAGCTTTGCATGAAATAGTGTAATTATAGTATGACAGTGATCAATACGAAAATAGTGAGAAGCCGTTCACATAACACACGAAATCCGTACTCTCGGAGTATCAGGCTTTTTTACGATTTTACGCTTGGCGTACAATAGCAAAATGCTATTGTACGAATGTATGTTTTGGGTATCGTTTTCCTCAGCACGAATTCGAACTGGAAACTCCTGATTTTCGCTCATTTCTCGGTGGGTTTTATACTCAAAATAATTAAAATATAATATTTAATATTACATAACCAACATAATTAATTTAATATTATGGTTTGAATACCGAAAATTTTGCAGACATAAGATGGTAAGAGATATATGAGAGTCCAAATTAGCGTTGGACCTCTCGGTCGTCTCAGATCTTAAGAAGCTGAGAATGTTCAAGAAGCTGAGAATACTCGAGAAGCTGAGCGACGAGAGGCTTCTCGAAGAATTTCCAGATTCTCAGAGAACTCAAGAGCTCTCAAACGCTGAGAATTTCCTAAGAAGTCGAGAACAAGAAGTTGAGAACAAGAAGTTGACAACCAGAAGTTGACAACAAGAAGTTGGATGATTAGAGGTTAGAGCCCAACGCTACTCCGAATGTATATGCCTATTGTATAATCAAATGAAAAAGATACCCAAAATATATTTTAAGTGTCAGCAAGTAGAAATATAAATTTTTTGTAATTTATTTTTCAATACATATATATATATATATATATATATTTCGGTTTCGATTCTTTTGGAATAGAACTGAAGGGCCTATGACAAAGCCACCGAACGCGACCTCGGGTTGCAGATGGAGGGTCCCTGTACCAAGGGTTTCTGCTGAATATGGTTACAATAATTAATAAGCAGTCGCGGACAAGTGTCCAGGGATGGTCCCGAAGGAGCCGTCAGCGGAGGCGTAACAACCGTGCCGAAAGTTGTAAATGCGGTTCAAAACGATCGAACGCGCAGAGCACCCGACAATGGGTCGGCGAACAATGCCGATAATCCCAGAGTTCGGGGTGCTGAAAATAACGTAGATGGACACACGACGACGAACCGGCAAAGGGCCCACATTGAGTGGACGAATCAACTCAAGGATGACTTGCTAGCCTGCTAAGATGCCAGCATTATCCCTGTTCGCCGAGGCTTTATGGCGCGTATGCACGTTTCGATTCAATTGTTGCGAAATTAACGTGCCTACCTCTGGAAAAATGGATATGTACGCGGAGCGCTTCCCCAACCGCTGCTTGATCTAGCTGCAGCCGAAGATGAAGAAGCAACATTAAGACCAACCGCGGAACGCAAGCACCTTCTGAGAGATCATCACGATTTCAGGAAAAAAGGAACATTATAATGCAAGTTCCTTCTAAGCCCCAAGATCTTGCTGAAATGGATGTCTCTCTTCGTGGAGAAATCTCGCAAGAATCCGACCTCCTGAACATCAATTGCTCAGTTTATGGTGTTGCGAGAGCTCTGGCTGATTCAAATCGAAGGCTCACACCGACGATGGATCAAAAGACCAAAAGACGCTTACATCAACTGAACAAGAAGATTGGATGGGCAAGACAGAATCCGTCCCGGGTTCAATGTGTGACTGACTACATAACATCTGGTAGAACGTTCACGGAAAGGGTTCGAAAGTTCGCACAAGAACTGAGGATCTTGAATCGCACATTAAACAAGTCAAAGCTGCTGACAATCAAGAAGCATATTGTTGACAAAATACGGCTGTTATCTGACGCAAGGAGGAGAATACAGAAGAGGGAGAGATGGATCAGGGAGAATCAAAACTTTCTCGCTGACCCATCTCGCCTGTTCAGTAATCATCCTGTTTCTGTCAAAAATCAACCCAAGCCCAATGAGGGAGAGATCTTTTGGAGAGAGGTATACAAGATCCCGAAAACACTAAAGTTGAAAGAAGATACTGACAATTTCATCCGTTTCAAGGAATTTCGCGACAACTTCATAAAATCTGAGGAGGAATGTCCATCAATCTCTGCCAAAAGAAAATTAGGGATTTTCTTTCTCTGGAAATGGAAACTTTTGCGGGGGGCCTTGCCCTCTAGGGTGAAAAGTGTTTTTTGGACGACCCTAATCCACACATAGTGAGATGCACAGAGAGATTGATGCCTCTTTGGAAAACTAGATTTACTATCTAATCTGGAAATGATCGTGTGACAACAAACAACGTCACCTTCCAGAGGTGCGTCTTTCAGGGCGATTCCATGATCCCTTTGCTTTTTTGCATCACACTTCTGCCTCTATCTCTCGCACTACGAAATTCTTCTGGATAACTCTGTGGCGACACTAACCAGCGCGAGCATAAGGTCACTCATGTATTTTATATGAATGACCTGAAGCTCTATGCCTCCGGTAAAGGTAACTTTGGATTGGATAAATGTGCCAAAATTCATCTGAAGAACGGAAAGATTGTTGGCGTTCCCGAGGGTCCCGAGCTTGTGTATATAAGTGTTATTAGACATCTTAACACTGGAGAGACCTATACATACTTGGGCGTGCCTCAAAGCCGCATTCAGGACGTAACATCAGTAAAGGAGTCTCTCCGAAGCAGATACAAGCATCTTCTTCGACAGATTTGGTCTTCCAATCTGTCAGCGTTGAACAAGATATCTGCGACTAGCATGCCTGCCGTCCCGGTTCTACTCTACTCATTTGGGGTGGTTCAATGGACGAACTTAAGGCCCTTGATGTCACCAAACGTAAGATCATGCATATGCATAAAACCTTGAATATCAATTCGTCAGTTCCGCGATTATACATTTCACGCTGTCAAGGCGGACGCGAACTTCTGAATCTGCAGTGTCTTCATAACCGAATTGTTCTAAGTACAGCTTATATCGTAGCCAATGGCAGAGATCCTCTCCTAAAAATGGTCAGGAACCACGAGATGATTAGCGCAGGAGCGTACCTTTACAAAGCCGCGGAGCAAGCGGCCGAGACCCTTGGCCTGAATTTTAACATCAGATGTGAGGAAAGTGCATTACTCCATCTAGATGCTTCACTTCTGAAAGCCAAAGTGAAGAAAACAGAAGATCAAAAGTTCCATCAAGAGCTGCTCGATAAGAAAATGCACGGAAATTTTCACAGAGATGTAGAAAAACAGTCCTTGTCGAAAGAGCAAACTTTTGCTTTCCTCAGATCATCAGGGTTAAATTCAGGTACAGAGGGTTTCATTTTCGCATGCCAGGACGGTGACATTTCCACCTTAGCATACCGTGACCGCAATTTATGTCAAGAAGTTTCCAGCGACAGGTGCAGAGCGTGTCATGCACACGCTGAGTACCTGGAACACATACTAGCGGGGTGTCCCACCCATGCAGGAACGACGTACATCTACAGACATAATTCGGCCCTAAGTGTGCTTTATTACCATCTTTGTCGCTCTTACGGTGATGGCCGCGACCCTGCCCTGCCGAACGCTCCGAGGGAGATAGAGTTAATTGTCCAAAACGAGAATTGCCAAATTTTCTGAAACTACGATTTTCGGACAGCAGTCTCCGTTGTGCACTCGAGGCCTGACATTGTTCTCCAAGACTTCGATAAACGAACTATATTCGTGATCGGATTCTTGGCCCCGTCTGAATACAACATCACTGCCAAGGAGAAAGAAAAGGAGGAGAGGTATCAAGACCTTAAAAGGGAGCTGCAAAGGCTGTACCCAATATATTCGGTACAAGTAATTGTCCTTGTGATAGGTGCTCTTGGAGGTGCGAAACTAACACTGGTTCGTAACCTTAAAGCCATACCCGCGTGCCAAAAATATGCCAAGGCACTTGCGAAATGGATGCGGAAAGCTATCATCCTTGCGTCGCTTCGTGTGCTCAGGGCGCACGAGGGTTTCGCCGGCCGGTCGTTGTGATTTCGTCGTGTCCTGTGACCACCCATCTCAAGGTTGTGAAACGTGGCCATGAATGTGTTTTACCGCGGTCTTACTGGGAGCCGTTGTCATTTTTTAGATGGCAGTTGCTCCCAGTGACACCCTGCGGTGGTGTTTTAACCTTATTTTTTAATGATACAGGGTATCCCAGACTCAAGTGTCTGGACTTATATAGCTGTATAAAAATAAACAAAATAAAACGAAAATTTCTTTTCCAAAAGTCAGTTGAAGTATTAATTTTTGAGTTATAAAATGTTTAAGCTGGATTAATCAGGAGCGCCGTATAAATAGTCGTGTGTGCGGGAACGAGAGTCCAACGTAGTGTTCTCCCTTCGCTAACCCCACCTCTGCGCTCGCTCCGATAACACTGCATTAGAATCACGCTCACGCATACGCGACTGCTTATACGGCGCTCCTGATTGGTCCAGCTTAAACATTTTATAACTCAAAAACTAAAACTTCAACTGATTTTTGGAAAAGGAATTTTCAATTCATTTTTTTTATTTTTATACAGCTATATAAGTCCGGACACTTGAGCCTGGGACATCCTGTATATATGAGTCATTCTTACTCAAATTGTAGTTTTCTTATAAACTTGGTAAAAAAATACTATTTCTACTTTCTGACACTTTAAAACTATGTGTTTATGTATATATGTCGTCCCAGCATCCGATCGAACTGCACCCTCGTCAAATGTTAATCTTTGACAGACATGAGAAATATTTTTAAAAACAAAATAAAATTTTCAAGGGAGTTGACTCAGGTGATACATCCCGGAAAAGCAAAAGAAGCGATGAAAAAGAGGAAGGTTAGTATAAATGGTGAGCAGGCGATGGAGTCAGTTCATTTTTATTTTAAAACTACAGTCGGACTTCAATTGGAGTCCGGTTTTGGGACTGACGGTCGGCATTTTGAAAATTGATTTTCATATAAAGAGACAAGAGTAAAGTAAATATTTATCGGAAATAAGGAAGAAAGTTTGCTGTTACACGTTAAAATAAATATTTTTCCTGCTTACGTACTTAAAACGTTTGTGGACCGTTGAGTATCTCGTTTAAAATGAGAGCTTTCTCTTGAATGATCGGTCTAGTTACTGAATTACCTCTCTCTCTCTGGCTTAAACGAATTGAAGACAGCAGTATCCAAAAGCACATCAATATTTTGCAACTATGTATACATAAGCAAAGCACCTCGCAAAACACTTCAAGTGGGAAGCACACACATTTTCCAAAATGACGCATAATGCTGTTTCATAACCAGATATACGAAGAAGTTACTGAACATAAAATCACTTACTTTTATAAATATTAGATTAACTGTCCACGAAAAACACAGTGATACACTCTTGATAGTTTGAGGTTACAAAATGATACAGTCGACTGTTCCACTGTGTTCCAATTACTAGTCGTACTTTTCGTTTCGAAACGATCCAGTACAATAGAATAAGAGGTCTCAAAACCATCGCTTCGAATAAACCTGTTGGGTAGCCACAACAGCGCCACCAATTTGGAACTATTGAGAAGAAATTTGAATTTGAATTAAATATTAACAAGAAATCTTATAGTCAACAATTAATTTTAAACCGTAGTATAGCATTTGTGATTAAAATAAATCGATATTCGCTGCCTTTTTCATTAACATTGCTCCAATAACTTCGAGATACATAATAGTTCGCGTGGCAGATGGCGCTGTTGTGAAGGTCAAAGAGGTACCCTACAGACGCATTCGATCGCACGAAATAATCCGATTGGCTTCCAGCTGGCCCCACTGCAGGTCGACGCGAGCCCGCTATCGTGCTTATTCGCTATGCAAACGTGTGTGCTCGCCGCTTCGGAGTGAACTGACGCAACGTCGTGACGCAGTTATGCAGCTAGGCCATTAAGGTACAGCGCTTTATCGCTACGCTCCTGTTCTTTCACGCGTGCCTGGCCACGAACCACTTCAACTTTCAGCCCCGCGGCTCCTCTCATCCAAGACCGCGGCGTCAATTCTCGAAAGGCTCCAATCAAGGGGGTTGAAATTGAAGTTCGACTATATCTGTCAAATTATAATGTTCCTGAAGATAATCTAAAGTACCCTACCCGATTGCTTGGCACTCTGCGTGAATATACTCGAGAATACAACAGTCCGCACTCAATCTAGTCGTAATTTTGGCTATTCAATATTAAACCTGCGTCCCCCACGTGTAAGTCAGGGACACCGTCCCCCACGCATTGGACCGGCGTCAAAAAATTATTTTTGTTTTTTAATAACACGAACAAATATATGGTAGGTAATCAAAGCATACAGGATTCAAGTAGAGAGTTTAAACGAAAGTTTAAACCTTATCAGATACAAAAGACAACCTCCTTATACTACTGACTAACGAAATTACACTTCAAAAATATAAACTGGAACAAACAAAGACTACACTTTGAATATGAGAAAACTTCGCAAATTTGTATTGCAAATTCAGTCTTGAGGCATCAACTTGAAAAGACTATATAAAACTAATAATAACAACGTTGGGTCCGAGCGGACCCTAATCACGTTTTACAACAAAAACATGAAGAAAAAAGGGATTACATACCTCAGAGATTAAAGCGCTCTTACCGGCGTCTTGAGAACTATTGAGAGGAAAGATACTCAACGCGACAGGCAACGGGATGCGAAATTGCGAATGTCATAAGGAAATTAGTGCATCTGGGGACCGCCTAGACCTCACGTGGGGGACGCAGGGTTAATGTTTTATATGTGACCGTCCGCGAAGAAAAGGACTAACGCGCGGTTAGTCAATCAATTTTTACCGCGTTAGGTCCCTTTCTTCGCGGATAGTCACATATGTATATGCGTAGTGTTATGAACTTATGTATCTTGTGATAAACATAAAAGTTGCGGTAATTGAAAAAAATATCTTGTGGATCGTGTTGGAGATATCGGCGATTAACTTGGGTGATTGCTGCGCTCACGACGCGACTCTCGCTTAACAAACTTCAGACCATTTCAAATCACCTATTATCAAATAATTTACTTTTATACATAAAAGGGAAAAGTACAAAATTACCATTCGACATAAATATGCCAGGTTGCATTCCTGGATCATCTGGATTTGGTCGCCAAGAAATGCCGGTAGGGCCTTCATGAACATTCAAATATGCACCTACTCCATGACCAGTTCCATGCAGATAATCCAAACTGTAAGTATAACGTTTTAGTTATTAATCGTAACAAGCCGCAGTTTTTACTTTTATGCATCTTTGATAAAAACCAGTTTTTGCTTTTAAATGTTTACCCAACATCCCATAAACTTTTACGGGCCAGTGTATCCAGATAATTTCCCTTTATCATGTTGGGAAACTTGGCAGTGTTAAGAAAATACTGTCCCTTGAACACACGAGTGAAGCATTCGCGTTCATAGTCTGTTGGTTTACCAAAATGCCAGGTACGTGTGCAATCTGTGGTTCCATCAAGAAATTGCGCTCCAGAGTCGCAAAGGTAAATTTCTTTGTCTGTGATTCGTGCATCAGTGGTTGGTGAAGGAGTATAGTGAATTATCGCTGCATGCGCTCCAGATGATGAAATTGTAGGAAAACTTAGACCGACGAACAAATCTAGTTCTCTATGTAAAAAAAGAAGTTTACATTGCAAAGAATTGGATCAAAAATAACCTGAACTGTAATTTTTTATTACAATAAACAAAATGATAAAGTTTCGTTGGAAAAGTAATATCATGAGTCCAAATTGCATCAATATGTCGAAAAAATCTCCATTAAATATGTATACTAACTGTCTATATTTAGAGAGTTGATCCGATCCAGAGATTTCCGTTACCACTGACTTCTTGCTTTTATTTGTGACTTGTTCCTCCAACCAAGAAAAGTACTTAACAAGAGCAAGCCCATCTCGAATATGTGCTGCCTTTAATCCTTCAATTTCAATCTCGTTTTTAACCATCTTCATTAAACTTACTGGTGAAAAAGCAATATGCACATGTCCTTCTCCACATGCGGCATGTAAAGCGTAACTCGAACCAGCGCTAATCCAAACCCGACCACAGCTGAAACCCATAGAAGCCGTTTCCCTTAAGAACTTCAAGATATTTTCATAGGGATGATAAATAGGTTCGAGACCTTCGTTCTTCAATTGTTGCTGAGCTTCTGCCGTAAGACTAGAATTATCAACGAATATATGAACGTCTTGATTGCCTACCACAACATACGCGAAGAATACGGGATTAAACGGGATATCAGATCCCCTTAAATTAAGTAAATACGCTACATCGTCCAAAGCCGAGATTAAAAGATAAGTTACTCCGTTCTCGTTCATACTTTTTCGACATTGTTCGACTTTGTCTTTCGCCTTCTTTCCGGTGTAGGCTAAGGGCAGCGGAACTATTGGATTGCTTGTTGGTGGTGGTCTCTCGTCACCCCATACTTTTTCAACTAAATTTTCATCTAGTGGAGTTAAAATGTGACCTTTATTGGCAAGACTAGTGGACATGGAAACAAAATCCGTGTAACTTATTACATCCGTGTCGACTCCTACTGTTGACTTTAACGGTAAATTCGAAATTAGCCATTCGGCTTGAGTAGGTGTCCCTAAGACTCCTTCTTTCATAAGTGTCCATTCTTCGGGTGGATCAAACTCATTTGAGGCTTGAAGGAAATATCTACCGTCAGTCCATAATAGAGCTCTGTCGTGAGTAATGACGGCTATTCCCCGAGAGCCTTTAAACCCGGAAATGAAATGCAACCTCTTGTCTCTGTTTCTTAAGTACTCCGATTGATGGGCATCTCCATAATGAAGTATAAAAGCTTGAATTCCTTTTTTTTCGAAACCACTCACAGGTAACGCTTTCATTAACTCTCGCAGTTTTGCCAGTTTTGAAACTCCGGTTTTTTGCGCCATATTTCTAAAAACAGAATGAGAAGATTCCTTATTAAATATATATTTCGAAGATCCAATTTCAAAGTCATTTTTGAACCTGGACGTTCTAATATAACCAGTAAATCATGCAGTAAAATATTTGTAATTAACCATAACTTTGAACACGTATTTTAGCTAAAGATAGACGACCCTATAATAATTTTTTTTTCGCAGATTTTGTATCTCCAGATGTAACAGCTTCACACTCAATATTAGCATAAAGAAAATGATTAAATCTTGCAGGGTTAGTAAGATTGGAAAAATTTCTGTAAGATAAACCCAACTTTCTAAACTTCCATGCAGAATTCGTAGAATAAGTTTAATTTAAATATGTGTCTGCAAGTGATACAGATAGAACATATGAGTTTAAAAAAAGATCAAAAAGGGTCAATGTGATCTTTTGAGAAAACATGACCTCTATTTTGAACAATTAACTTTCAAACGAATTAAACAAAATATATCTAACCCCAATATATTTTCAAAAAGTAACAAAGAAGAATCAAATGAGATAACCTATTCATATCACTAACCTTTCTTATAATAATATTAATTTTATAAGTAAAAATTAGATTTTTACTACGAAAACTGTATACTTTATATGATGCTTATGTGAATTTACACTCAATTATGGTATGTACTTAATTCAGAATGTTAAAATTAATTATTTACTTCAATTTTTAAATTACTCAACCTTTAAAAATTTTAATATGTATTTTTAGATATGCTAAACACTTAATTAATTTACTGAATAATTTTCCTTTAATATATAAGTTTAGTTAAGGGTCAGCCTACAACGCTTAAATTGATAATTTTATTTATTATTAATTATAGATGGTATTTGAGCTGTCCCTGCTCGGTGGGTCCCTGTCACCACTACGTAGCGCGTCCTCAGGTTGCGGATAGAGAAACGGCTCGTAAGGCTGAACAGCCCCTCAGGTTAACTGCGAATACAAGAATAAGCAGTCGCGGACAGCCGATAGGAACCAGTCGTGGGTGTGGTGAGCCCACACTGGTAAAAAATAGGTACACGACAACCATGGCTTGAGAGGACCCACCCATTCGCGCTGATACGCAATGGGTGGTTTCTGGCAAGCCGAGGTGCAGCGTTTACCCACCTAGAAACACTACCCGAACCAAAACTAAAAATCTTGTAAGGGAAAAATCCTGCTACCCCATTGGACACTGCAGCGATGAAACTGCCCGCAAGGGATGTGTGGAATGATTCGCCTGTATAGGGCCAAAGGGGTATTGATGCCAGTGGGCGAGCTGCCTTGCAGGGGGATGTTGGGATATGAGGATGAAACCGTAATGTGTCTGACGACAAGTTGACATGGTCCTTGTCAGAGTCGGAAAGCCCCCATATCTAGGCCTGGGGAGTTATGGGGGTTATCACTCCTAGGACGGCGGACTCACCTACGATCGGAATAGGATCCTAACGTGCGGATTTTCCTAAAATTACCATGGCTAACTTGCAAAAACAAAAAACTACAGTAAAATATCTAAGGGTGGGAACTCTGAACGCGCGTA
>CAKNWW010157836.1:0-15917 GCA_932074435.1 Andricus kollari | reverse complement strand
TGTCATCCGTCATCGACTCATCAATGTCTTTGTCCCTCGTTCTTAATTCAAGTTCTTGTTTTATTTTAAAATTTTTATATTTTTTTACTAATTCTACTTTTTAAGTGGTGTTTCTATTTCTTTGAATTGCTTTGATGGTTTTTTACTATCACTAATTCAGCAATAAATGTTTTGACTGATGAGGGCTGACATAGCAGCCGAAACGTATCGACAACAATTTTAAATTTTACTTCGAGGAATTTTTATTGATTTGACCTGTCATTGGAGACTATTTGGACAAATTATTTGTATAAAGTATATTAATTAAAGTTAGAATATACTTTAAAGTGCCAAACTCACCAACTAAGTGAACAAAATTGAGACCAGTTTTCTCAAGGAGTTTAGTGACGTGTTTGGTGGCAACTTTTGCATCCTCGATAACCAACCAATTAACATTCTTGACTAACATCAAAGTGTGGGACATTCTTGTCAGTTCGGCGATTTGTTCTGGTCGCCTGTATGTGGGTGTTATAATGTAAAGAGGATCCACTATTTCGTTAAATTCCCTGGACGGTGATTGACACGGCGGTAATGTCTTTGGTGTTGTCGATAACGCTGTTTGTATGGCACGATCGATATTATTCGACACTACTTCCTGACGAGATGCGAGGCCACTTTTATTTATTGCTAACTGACTTAGAAGCTCCTGCACCATTTGTTTCGTGATGTCTGGACTGAGACCGTAAGATTTTTGCACCGAATACACTGCTACACGTACCTGAAAAGCAAACAGAAAACAATAATAATTTATCCCAATTGTAGTTAATAAAAATTAATCAAAGTAGGTGCCATGCGCCTTCAAAAAGTGTTTCGTAGCCTATTAAGACGTTCATTAGATTGTTCGCACCCCCCCCCCTTGTCACTCTATCTATCACTGCCCCTCTCACTCCCCTTAGCAACGATCAGTACAACTCCCTAGCAATGGACAATAACAACCTTTAGTATCAGTCAACATCGACTCTTAGCAACGCTCAATAAAGACCATTAGCCATGATCAACGCAACTCCCAAGTAACGGAATATCACAGGCCTTAGCAACGGACAATAACAACTCTTAACAACGGTCAATAACATCCCCTAGCAATGATTAATAACAGCCTTTAGAAATGGCTAATAACATCTCCTAGAAGCAGACAATAAAACCCTTTAGCATCGGTCAACACCACCCTTTAGAAATGCTTAATAAAGTCCCCTAGAAATTGTCAATGACAACCCTTAACAACCCTTAGCAACGGGTAAAAATAACCCTTAGCAACGTTCAGAAGCAACCATTAGCAATGTTCAATAGCAACCTTTAACAACGGCTAATGACAACACCTAGCACTTGATTAATAACAACCCTTAGAAACGGCTAATAACATCTCCTAGAAACAGACAATAAAAACCTTTAGCATCGGTCAACATCACCCCTTAGAAATGCTTAATAAAGTCCCCTAGAAACTGTCAATAACAACCCTTAGTCACGATCAAAACAACTGCTTAGCAACGGTAAATAACAACTCTTAACAACGGCTTATAACATCCCCTAGCAACGGATAATAACAACCCTTAGCAACGAACAATGAAACTCTCCAGCAACGGACAATACTAAACCTTAGCAACGATCAAGATGACTCCCTAGCAACGATCAATAACAACCCATAGCAAAGAACAATCAAACTCACCAGCGACGGACAATAAAAACCCTTAGCAACGATCAAGACACCTCTCTCGAAAAGATCAATACAAACCTTTAGAACCAGTGAATACAACTCCATAGAAACGGCCAATAAACACCCTTGGCAATTTGTAATAACATCCCTCAGTGACGAGCCATGATAAAACTAAGCAACAATCAACACAACTCCCTTGAAACAGTCAATAACAACCCTTAGCAATGATCAATGCGAATCCCTAGCAACTAACAATAACAACCTTCAGCATCGGTCAATACAACTCCCTAGAAAAGGTCAATAACAACTCTTAGCAACGATCAATACAATACTCTAGCTACTTATAATAAAAACCCTTACCAACGAGCAATACAACTCTCTAGCAACGTACAATAACAACCTTTGGCTTAGGTCAATACAAGTCCCTAGAAACGGTCAATAATAATTATTAGCAACGACTAATAAGAATCCCCTAGCAACGGATAAAAATAACCGTTAGCAACGTTCAATAACAACCCTTAGCAATGTTCAAGAGCAACCTTTAACAACGGCTAATAACACCCCTAGAAACGGACAATAGTAACCCTTAGCAACGATCAAGACAATAAAAATAATAACAATAAGCAATGATTAATAACAATCCCATAGCAATGGACAATAACAACCTTTATCATATCACATCGGTCAATACAACCTCCTAAACTTTTAATTATAACTCTCAGCAACGGCTAATAACATCCCATAGCAACGAGTAACTACAGCTCTTAGCAACGGGTAATAAAAACCCTTAGCAACGGCTAATAACATCCCCCAGAAACGGACAACAACAACCTTTTCCCTGAAGGGACTTGATATGTCCTGAGGGATCCCATGAGATAGGAGGGTCTCAAGGGTGAGGAAGTGCCGAGGGAAAAAGAAACGATAAATGGACGAACGAACGAACACCAGACTGAAACTATCATGGGGATACGAAACCGTAAAAATGATTAAAAATTTAATTAAATCAAAACAATAAAAAGTATCTGTGCAATTTCAAATTAACTTCGGAATGATTTTCCCCCGCTAACATCACAGATTTGATGCTCGCAATACTATATTTTATTTTTTTAAGTAAACGGTGTGCTAAACTATAAGAATTATGAAAAAATACAGACTTAAAGTGATTTTTACTAAGAATTATTTCATTTGAAAATATCGTGCATAAATGAAGTGCTTTGTCCACTGGTCCAAATTAAAGACAAGGGTTAGTTTTCCTAGACATACCATAGCTATATTTATAGATCTTTTTATTTGTAACATTCGAAACTATTTAGGACTTTCAAACAAATTTTGTATTAATTTAAATTCATTAAATAATTTTGTACAGATATATTTCCCCTTGACCCCTAAAGTTGTACCAACTACGTCGAAAAGTACGTAAACGTATTTTGTAACTTGTAAATTTCAACTATGTCCCCCTAGGTTTATTTATTGATAATTAATATTTCTTTAAATATTAATTTTTTTCTACACTTCTAACCTCGAATAAAATCAGTATTTCTCGTAAGCTTTCTATAGAATTTACGATTGTTTCTAAGAAAATGGATCGTGGGAGTATTAATTTATCATCTAGTGTTCAAAAATGTAAAATATAAATCCTTTAATCAAATTTCAGCAAAAAATGTGTATAATTTCAACATTCCAGACATATTGTGAATATATCTTAAAGGATATTACATACAAAATTTTGGAAAGAAACCATTCAAATTAATTAATTTGATAAATGTTCACATTGTCATCTCAAGTCAAGCAATGCTAGATATTACTTGTTACCACTACCCTCATTATACTTTAAAAAGCATTTCTAAGCATTTTGTCAAAGCAATATATTATATTTGACAACTGAGAAATGCAAAGTTTACTTGTGTCGAATTCCGAAGTTAATTTGAAATAACCCATCTAAAATTGATTAGGGGAAAGTGGGGCATGGTGTCAGTGTGGGGTACGGTGACTTTTGCAAAAAATGCTCGTGTTTCTTGATTTTCATATTAGTTTTGTCACATAAAATAGCTTTCTTGAGCACCAAAGAAAGCTATTTTACGTAAAAAACTAATATGAAAATGTCAAACCACGAGCATTAGTTCCAAGAGTCACCGTGCCCCGCACTGACACCATACCCCACTTTCCCCTAATAGTAATTATCTTTGCGATTGCATTTTTTAGTCGGTCAAAAAATGCCAATGCAGTAATTTAAGTGTGAGACTACCTAAAAATTCTTGAATCCAAAATACTTGCGGGTGTCTTAAAATAGAAATGGTAGAATTCAATTTTTGGTATTCCTTTTGAAAATAGAAACGAGCCAAAATTGAAACCAAAAGTTTGATTGTCATGAAATATTGTAGTCACCTAGAAATATATGATCACCTAAAAATATAACAGTTGATGAGCATCTCCTCAAGGATTTCGATACGTTGCAATATAATAGATGATTAACGACCTGCGTCAGTTACTGTTGATCCATATTTATATTCTAAAATCGTATTGACAATGTTTTGATTCTAAGCCACTTGTATTTCCTTGGCTGACACTGCGATATGAATTATGACGTTTAATGATAGACTAATGAAGATTAAATTACTGTATATTCTTCAAAGTGAGCTTATAAAACAAACAAAAGGTGGAAACGATCTATTATTTTTAAAGAGAATGCCAGTTGTGCAATTTGTGTGCATTGACATTTATACAAAACAGGTGCAATGCATTTTTAATGTATTGTATGTCGAAGATCGACATTTTTACAATAATTACTTTAATTTGGAACGCTTCTAAATTTGACTGGTACACTCGACGTTCGAATATACCAGAATTCACAGCCCAAAATGCTCTTAAAATCGAGGAAATAGGATGATTTTGTTTACAAAAATAGGGGAACAATATGTGAATATTTTTTTTAAAGTAAAATTAATGTAGGTACCATATTGAATTCAAATTGAACCGTTTTAAATTCCTAAGATTTGAACGGCTTCCTATCTTCATTCGCTCTTAAGGTCCCTCTAACTAGGGACACACAGTTTTTAGGATAAAAGTATTCATGTCGTTGAATTCGGAAGACCTTAAGCTTTCAGATGTTTTTTATTAAACAATTCAAAGATTTTTATGAGCGATTTGCAATCAAAAGAAGTGAGGGGCCTCGATTTTTGGCGCCGACTTTAGTTCCGCAAATTCAAGACAACAAGCCAAGTTACTATAAGATATTTTACAATTCATCTCGAATTTCGAGGCGACGAGCTGATACTTCGATAAATCATTTTTGCAAGATTTCAGGAAATATCTTAATTTTAAATAATTTTCAAACCTCTTAAGCCTTGAGGTATCAAATATTTTAAAGGATTTTCAAGATTTTAGGATATTTTAAAATATTCCAAGGAATTTTAAATTGATTTCAATAGTTTTAAAGGATCAAAGATTTTTAAGGATTTTAGAGAATTTTAAAAAATTCCAAGAACTTAAAAAAGTTTCAAGGGATTTCAAAAGATTTCAAAGGATTTGAAAAATTTCAGGTAATTTTACAAATAAAAGATTTCAAAGAATTTTTTATTGATTTCAATAATTTGTTGGGACATCAAAGGATTGAAAGATTTTAGAGTATTTTTGAAGATTCCAAAGCATTTTACAATATTAATTTCTCCTGAATTCTTTTAAATTCTTATAAATTTACTTAATTCTACTCATTTCAGTAGTTTTTTTTTTATTTTTAAAAATGTAATTCATCCTGATGTTAAGGGGCAGAAAAAATGAAGAATGATGGAAAAATGAGGGAATTTTGAAAAAAAGTTTTGCGGCCACCCTGCTGTTTTTTTATACAAAAATCAAAGTTCTTACTCTACTTACAAATATTAGTAATATAATATCCATTGTTTAGAGTTGACCAAGGAAGTAAATATTTTTTTTAAATATACACTTAAAAAAGTTAAATTGTGTGATAAAATTGCACAATAAGGCATAAAAAGAAGTACGTTTATAAAAAAATCAATTTTTAAAGAACATATAAGTAGGAAGATTTTTAGAATATGTATACTTTGTATACAAAACTTATAATACAGCTGCAATAATTCTAATGTCCAAAAAAATGGTCTTTTCGATTATTAATATTTATATGTTGCGATAACTAATATCCAGAATTTTTAATAATTTTTCGTATTTTAAAAAACGATTTTTTATATTTGAGAAGACATTAAGTGAAAATAAATTTTTAAATATTTGCTGAGAAATAAAAAATAAGAAAATTTTCTCAAAAAAGAAATTACTTAAGTGATAGTTTTTGTTTGATCACTATGGTAAATGCTTTCATTGACAGAAAGTCTTTGATTAATTTGTATAAGTAATATACGTACATCCTACTGGCAACCCTATTTTTGTTAGTTACAAGGATGCCATTATATCACTTTTTTACGTTAATAAAGTCTTTTTTATTCGTAAGCAAATAATTTCTCTTATGCAATTTCGTTTTTAAACATATTTCTCTCATTTTAACTGCTTTTGTGCAACTATGTTACACAAATTGACTTTCTTGAGCATATTTTTTTTAACTGATTTTCGTTACACAATTGGACTTTTTTAAGTTTATGTTTAAAGAAAATTACTTTCAAAAATATAATATCCAATTATCCATAACTCGATTTGGCCGCACTAATGGCAACTATTCGATAGAAACCATTCAGGCGTTTCTCGTATAACCCACAGTACCAACTACATCGCATAAACTAGTGGCTAATAGATTTATCGTCCACATTACTAAGCCTGATTATATTCTTAAATATGTTTTGATATATCCCGTTAGTCGACAAAGCTTTTTCCGTCTAATTGGATTATTGTAGATAATAAGTAAAATATTATTGATGAGAAATTAATTAAAGCTCACGATGGAATAATTTAATTAGAAAGTAAATTACAAATATTTAATATTGGATATTTAAATATTCGTTCGCAAATAAAGTTCATATGAGATATGATATCAAATTAGTCAGATTCTAATAACAAATATTTGGAGATCTTTATGATAAATTCCACAATTATCGCATGGGTACGCCAATTTCAAATTCAACGCAGGAAGTGCATAGTCCAGCCGAATAATTCGAATATTTGATGCACTCCACACCTGTTCACATTGCTTATGGGGTTTCATTTATCAAAAGGAGTCATCTCTATTCCTAGACCATATTCAAGTTGGAATGCTTATATGAGCTTTACAAAATAAAAAAAATTTATAATTCTAGTGCTGGAAATTTTATTGCAATTAAATTTGCAACACATTATTTTAGTACTTCCGAATTTGAAATACTCCCACCTTTCCACGGTTTCTGATTTAAAATGTTCAGCACTAGGACGCGTGATTTTTTTTGGAGCCCCTTGAAAAGGGATGTGGCCCACGCCCTCTCCCTCCGCTCACGGCAAACCCCTTTTCCAGGTTCCCCAAAAAAATCATACGTTCCATATCTACCGAAATTCTAAGAAATTCGTTACAACCTCAATACAAATTTTTCAAGTCCCTTAAAATCACAAAAATCCTTGAAAATTTCTTGACATTATTGAATCACTTGAAAAGGCCTTGGGATCTTTTAAAATACCCTAAAATATTTCAAATCCTTTGAAATCCCATTAAATTATTGAAAGCAGTTGAAAATTTCTTGGAAATATTACAAAATTCCTTGAGATTTTCAAAAATACTCAAAAACCTTAAAATCCTTTGATATTCCATCAAATTATTGAAATCAATAAAAAATTCGTTGAAACCTTTTATTTGTGAAATTAATTAAAATTTGTCAACTCCTTTAAAATATTTTGAAATCCCTTAAAACTTTTTAAAGTTCTTGGAATTTTTAAAAATACTTTAAAATCTTTAAAATCTTCGATCCCTTAAAACTAATGAAATCAATTGAAAATTCCTTGGAATCTTTTAAAATGTCCTAAAATCTTGAAAATTTGATACCTTAATAAAAAAAAATTGATACCTTAAGATGTTTGAAAATATTTAAAATCCTACGAAAGCGTTTAATTCTTGTGGATAAATTCTTTGGAACAATTAATATATTATAAAATGAAATATGATGATATTTCCTGAAATCCTGGAAAAATTATTAATCGAAGTATCTCATCGCCCCGAAATTCGGGATTAATAACTTGGCTTGTTGTCTTAAATTTGCTATGGCTAAAGTAGGGTCCAAAAGTCGAGGCCCCTCATTTCTTTTGATTGCAACTCGCTCAAAAAATCTTTGACTTGTTTAATAAAAATCATCTGAAAGCTTAAAGTAGTTCGGCTACTGGAAAAGCTAGTCAAAGCTACGTCAATTTTTTTTTCTGCCATTTGGAATTAAATCCAAAATTTGACCAGCTCATCGATTAATAAATTGAGTATTAAATTTTCATACTAAGCAATATAAATAAAATATTTTTATTTATCAACAAAATGCAAATTTAAATGTTCATTTGACTCGAGTCGAGTACGTAAACATAACCTGCAATAAACCGGCAAAACATTTATGTTGAAGAGCGGAATCGTGTTTCCGCGAGATAAAAAGCATAAAAAGGGACGAATAATTAAGGAATCGGAAGCCAATCGGCGAGAAAAGGTGCGTGAGGTTATAAAAAGAATAAATAACCAAAATAAAAGTGAATCGCAGAAGCTGTGCTGCCAACCTTAGTCAACGTCACACCGTTCTCGTCATGTATGTTTTGCTAAAATTGACCTCAAATACCTTGGAAGCAAGTACAAATGAGCAGTAATTCAAATTTCACATTATATTTTCTGTCTCCGAAACAGTTTTTCTGACAATTTTCAACGTATTTTAAAGCCGAAATCAACCATTTTTGGAGCCCGCGAAAGGTCTCTCCATAAGATCCCATGTTCTATGATACGACTTTAAACAGAGTTAATTCAAATTGTAACCTGGAAAGGGCCCCTAAAAAGGGCATTATGCGAAAGAGGACATATTTCTCTGTAAGAAAAAACTAATTTTTATGACTTTTCAACAGACCGGTCCAATAGCCGGACTACTTTAAGGTCTTCCGAATTCAACGATATGAACACCTTTATCCTAAAAAGATGTTGTCCATAGTTAGAGGGACCTTGAGAACAAATTAAGATTATTTGATACGTCCAAATGTACAGTTCTGTTGCAATAATTAAATTTATGATAAAATCATTCTTTCGCAATAACATTTTGAATATTTCTTACGCAAGAAATAACATTTGGAATATTTCCGATTATAATCAATGTTGTCAAGTGGGCGGCACAGAGGGACAAGTGGTAGAAAAAAGTACCCTTTCGATGAAAATAGTAACTCTGTTGTCACATATATTCGGGGTAGTCGGCTTGCTTCTGGAGTTACTATTGTCATCGAAACTTTACTTTTTTCTGCTAGTGTCGCCCACATGCCAACAATGATTAAAGTCAGAAAAATTCAAAATGATATTTCTTGCGTAGCAATGATTATATAATAAATTTAATTATTGCACTGCACTCGCAGCACGAAACTATACATTTGGAGCCATTAAACGGCTTCCCCGTAAAAAGAAAATTATTGAAGGTTTCAGAATTTTAAAAAATGTATTGCACTAAAGAATGTTGAAAAAACATATGTGAATTTTTTCAGATTTTTCCTAACGTCGACTGCTTTCTGGGAACAGATGGAAGTCAACGCTTGAAAAAGGAGGCCGAAAACACTGTTTTTTAGGATATTTTATCCTAAAACTATTCACAACATTTTTTTAGGACACAACTGATCATAACGTTGAACTCGGAAGACTTTAAGCTTACAGATGCTTTTTGTTGCACAGATCGGAGGTTTTTTTTTAAGAGTTGCAATCAAAAGGAGTGAAGTGGCCATTGAAATCATCTTTTAAATTATCATAAAAGTTTATAGATCCTATGAAAACATTTCAAATCTTCCGAAATTCTCGTAAATTCTTGAAAACCACATGAAATGTTTTTTAAAGTCTTTAAAATCATTCAAATTCTTGAAATTCCTTAAAAATTTTTTAACCTCTTGAAAATGCCTTGGGATCGTTTAAAATACCCTCAAATAATTTAAATTCTTTTAAATATTTTGCAATCCGTTGAAACTTTCTGAAACTCCTGAAAATTCTTGAATGGTTTAAAAATACCCTAAAATCCTTTGAAATACCTTCAAATTATTTAAATCTATTGAACAATTTTCGGAATATTTAAACATACCCTAAAATGTTTCAAATTTTTTAGAAATCCGTTGAAACTTTTGAAAGCTCTTAAAAATTCCTTCTCCTTGGAATTTTTCCAACTACTTTCAATACTCTTCAAATACTTTTCAAATACTTTCAATACTTTTTAAATACTTTCAATACTTTTCCCATACTTCAAGATCTTAAGATTTCAAAATATGCTAAACATAATCTGGAAGATTTAAACACCATTTCTTTTATTTTATAGGTTTTTAATTTCTTTAGGTAAATTGTATAACTTCAAAAGATAAATTTTGAAAAGATTCGAAAACAATTTAAAACTTTAAAAGTTTTTTAAAATTTCTAAACAAAATGTAGATTGTTGAAGATTTCAAACAAAAAGTCTCGAAGCTTCTTAAAAATTTTAAAAGGTTTCAATAGAATCAATTTTTTTTTTAGATTCCTGGAAAAATTTCAAATAATTTTTTATTTAAAAATATTAATTTACAAAAAATATTTAAAAATACTTCGAAGGATTTAAAAAGATTTCGAAAACAGACAAAAAAGTATCAGGAAGATTTTCAGGCAATTTTTTTATAATTCAGAGTTTTAAAATTTTGTTAGGAAAAATACGAATCATTTTCAAAAATATTTAGAAGATTTAGACAAATTTTAAGATTTTAAGGCAATTTTTTTTATTTTGAAAGATTAAAAAAAATTATTCTCTTAGTAGAAATTTCAGCTTTTTGGTTCAAAATTCAATTGTTTAGTTGAAAATTAATCTGAGTTGGTTGAGGATTCAACTGTTTTGTTGAAAATTCGTCTTTTCTGGTCAAATTAAACTATAATTTGCTAAAAATTCATTTTTAGTTGAATATTCATCTCGTTGGTTGAAATATGTAACTATTTTGTAGAAAAAGTATCTTTTCTAGTTGAGAATTCATATATTTTGTTCAAAATTCTTCCTTTTCGGATAAATAAATAAAAAAGAGAAGGAAGGTATTTGGTTGGATGCCTTCTCATTTTTCTTTCCACTTTTTTATTTTTGTCAAAAGAAATAAATTTTTTTTTGTTTTTAGGAATTGCAATAGGAGCATTTTGTGGTGGTGGTCCAAATTGTATCGTTGGATTCTTCTTTTATTTTAAGGATTCTATACATTAAATAAATTCAACTCTTTCTTATTTAAAATTAAACTATTTTATAGTTGAAATATCGCTAAAAATTCAATTAAGTTTAAGAGATATAAGTTTTAAAAAGTTTCAAAAATAATTTAAAAATTGTAAAGATTTTAAAATTTTTGTAACAAAATGTAGATTTATAACCAAAAATTTAAATAGTTTTCAATTTTCTTGACATTAGCGATTAATTATTGATTAATTATTGAACAGTTGTTACAAGTAACCATTATAAAAATGATTTATTTTAATACTAAGTGATTTTTACATTAACTATGTTATAAATACATGTAATTATAATTAAACTGTCACATTAAAAGATTAAAAATAGTTTTTTGGAATTACTCTCGAATAATTAATCAATAATTAAAGGCTAATACCAAATACATAAAAAATTATATCTAATAATTATTTACATTAATTTATTTTTATTTATTTATATTTTGCAATATTATGTGTAAGCAATTTTTCAGAATAATTAAACACGTATACCTTATGTCAAATGCTTTTATTCGTAGTACCCTGCAATAACATTATAGAAAGGGAGAGACCGCATTAGTTCTAAGATTTAACAAGTTAATGGCATGCGATATAATCACTTAGGATAATAAAAACTGCCCCAATAAATTACTTGATCAAACTAAATAGGGAAGGATACCTAAATCAATAATATCTCGGTCATTCGGACTGATAATAAAATATTTTCCGCCAAGGTCCTCATTCAGATCTCTTTCCCTCTTGATATTACATTCTGATTTAATATCCTTCCTTTTTCATATATTATTTTGATTTTAATATAGTTTTATCCTTTCAATATTTTTGGCCTCTTGGACATTCGTTGATATTATTTCTTTTGTGCTATTTCTTAACAATTGAAATTGAATTTATGCAAGTGAACTCTTAGAATTCAAATAATTTGCATGATAAATAAACTAACTTTGTACTAAAAGCATTGTGATTTATTATTGGTATGGCATTTTATTGCGAAAAATGTAATAAATTGGAAGCTTATAAACAATTTATAAAGTTATTAAGAATTTTTAACTTTATCGAAGCCCATGGGCAGGTCAATAGACATAACACAGAAGTTAATTGTTCAAACAATTCGACTGCTCCATACAATACGGAATCAAGTTCGGGTGACTCCGTTATATGAGTAAAGAATCAGGTTTTAGCTTTTCTGTATATGGAATATAGTTTATTTTTTGACAGCTTGATTTTTTGCAATAAAATAAATAAGCATACCGTTCTGCAGCACTTAATAAAATACTCAAGAATTATACACAATAGTAAATATACCAGAGAAATACATAAAATTTTAAAACGTACTGCAGAACGGTCTGCCTTTGGTTATTTTATCACCAAAAGATAAAAATCAATAAAAATCAGGGATTCGAACGAAATTAAGGGGCATTTTCTGATATTTGCCAATTGTTTTTGTGATTTCAATATAATTTACCTGAAAATATACGCTAAGTATGAAAAACTACTGAACAAAATAATGCATCTATGGAGGCACAACGTCAAAATGGTATTTTTTGAAAGTTTTATTTCGAAAAAAACGAAAAGGAAGATAACGAAAGTTTCTTTACGTTTCTTTTTGTTCTTTTCTATATAAAATATAATTATACCAAACTCCCGGTTTAGTATTATGTATTCCAATTGGAATACATAATATTCCACAATCTTTGCAAGTGAGAACCCACGCACTGCGCCTTTCCACTACGCTGCTGGTGTTTTGAAGGCAAGAGTCACAACCGCCTCTCGCCCTGCGTGCTGAGAAATTGCGTAGGCCAGCAGTTGTAGGAATTACTAAATCGAGGGTTACTAAAACGCGGCTTTGGTGTACCACATAATGAGCCAAATTATTTTTAATTTATCGAAATAATTGACAAATATTAAAAAATTCGCTTTAATTTCATTCGAATCCTTGATATAAAAATAAACTTGGGTACATGGGTTCTTAATGCCCCATGTCAAGGGGATTAGCGCTCGGTGGTCACTGGTCGATTTCGAGTAATGAACACACATCCACACACAGATTTACATAACACACCAAGCCAGTCCTTCCAATCTGTGCATCTAACTGATGACCTCAGAGGGATAGCTCCGTCCACCCTAGCCTGGCCGTATTCCCTCTACGGTCTGCTAGGGGAGGCTGCCGGATGGCAGAGTGGGTGAAGATCACTTTGCCGTGCAAAGAAGGACGTCATTTACTGTGTGCGATGTGGTACGCCTGGCACTTGAGAGGTATTTACAGAACGGTGAAAGCACCGAAGTCCACCGAGATGTAAAATACACTCCAAGTCCCATAGAAGCCCGTCCGGTTTACCAATTCCTAGAACTGCTGGTCCACGCAGTTTCTCAGCGGGCAGGGCAACCCCCAAAACTGTGGTTATATGGGACTTAAAGTGTAGAAGGTGGTCGCATTCGGTTTAATGCCTTGAGAATAAACACGGATGTGGCACAATAGGCTTTATAGCTTGAGCGCCAGGGGAGGACCTCACGCCACCCATATTAAAAACAACAACATTATCTTCCTCGTCAAAACATTTGTTAGAAGTATTTTAATTGAAATATTAATTCCCTCAATTGTCAGAAAAAATGTGAAAAGTGAAAAAAAGAAGAGGTCAGCTGGAATTTTCGTTTCAAGATTTTAATAGCTAAACTCTATTTCTATTTTACATTTGTGTTTGTAAAATGCACCACATACAGATATGTTTTAAAACTTTAAATGGAAGTTGGAAAGACAGCTGGTCGATTTTTGTTATTTTTGATCGGATACTAGATATCAACGTTCGTACAGCAAGACGATATTGAAATTGGAAAAAATTCGATTCTCACCATTTCCTCTGTGATTCGTGGTGTTCTGATCTCCGTTTCAAGTTCTTCTACAGGTTGTACATTGGATGGATCGTCCAGCGAACCAGCTGAATTGAATCCCGTTCCCTGAACAAATCTTACACCAGTTAAAAGATTGTACTGGTAAAATATGACACATATTCCTATGAAGGCAATTACCCCCATCTTCATAGACGGCTTCCTCATCTCGACACCTAGAAACATCAAACCAAAAGTTATATCATTAACATTTTTTATAATTATTTTATCCTATCTAAAGAAAGTGGTGTAATGCATACATTGTTGGCAAGCTGATTGGCTGCGACACTAAGTGAATATGAGTTTTAGTGGATATTTTCAGTTTCTTTATCAATTAACATAAATTACGAATTTTCTGCACCATCAATTATATAATATAAATTAAAATGTCCAAAGAAGTAATTTTATTTTATGATAGGGGATCGAATTTCAATATTGTAAATGATTTTTTAATTTTGGGAAATAATTCTGTTATTGGAATAAGCAAAAATAATTCAAGTTAATTACCACTGCGTAATACATAGATGTGTTTCTTAGAATTATTATGATCGACTTATTCACCAGAATGTTTTATATCAACATTCCTGGTGGCATGAAGAGTGTGTCATAGGTCTCAAATAAAATTCAAAGTGCAATTTCTCATTATTCCTTCCCTGCTATTACCAATAGGTTATGGGCCCAGGTACGGAATAAAAGGAAAGTGTTTATTGTTTGATATCGCGGTAAAAATTCCGAAAGTTAAAGTGGTGATAATGGAAGTAGAAGCGAAGAAAACAAAACGGAATATTAACCCGTTCAACGGAGATAGATACAGCATTTGGAAGTTTCGAATTTAAGCGCTGATAGCTGAAGAAGATACGTTACAAGTCCTTGATAAAGATCCTCCTGAAAAAGTGACTGATGAATGGCGAAAACAAGAAAGAATTGCAAAGGGAACTATTATCGAACATTTAAGTGATTCCATGATTGGGTTTGCGACGGAGGAAGATACTTCTCGAGATATTTTACAAAAGTTGGATTCAATATATAAGCGGAAAAGTTTAGCAACACAGCTGGCCGTGGAAAAGAAATTACTCAGCTTAAAACTAAAAGGCGATACTCCTCTCACAAAGCATTTTATAAATTTTGATGAAATGGTTGTGGAACTGCAGGCAGCAGGTGAAAAAATTAAATGAAATGAGCAAGGTTGCTACATTATTGTTAACACTGCCAGCATCATACGATGCGGTTGTTACTGCAATCCAAACTCTATCAGACGACACCTTAAGTCTTGCTTTTGTGAAAACTAGATTATTGGACTACGAGATAAAACTTCGAAATGAAAGTGGCGAAACAAGTGCAAAAGTGTTACAAACGGAAGTTTAAAAAACAACCAAAAATCAAAAACATACTGATAAAAAATGGAAGAATTTTCGAACAAGTTTTAAACAAAAACCATTTAATCATCATTCACGGGAATTCAATCCTTTAAACACTCAAAATTTTAAGGGAGGACAGTAAAGCAAATATAATACAAAAAGGTGTGAACACATTGGAAGAAAAAATCATGAGAAGAAAAACTGCTTCTATTACAAAAAGTCACTTAAAACTCCAGAAGAACGTCCGAGAACAATTCAGAATTGCCAAAATGCCTAAATTGATGGAGAAAGCAGAAGTTTTCCTTTTATGAGTGGAGCTGGAACCTTGATGGATTAACTGCGTAATACATAGATGTGTTTCTTAAAATTATTATGATCGACTTATTCACCAGAATGTTTTATATCAACAGCCTTTCTTAGTCTTTTGACTGATCTCAATTCGAACAGACCGATTGAATAAAATACTTTTTCTCAAATAAAATTCAAAGTGCAATTTCTTATTATTCCTTATTCCTTCCCTGCTATTACCAATATCTGTTCTTAACATTTGACTATCACTCTAAAATTTGTAAAAATTATCACACCTTTAGAGATATGAGAAAAATGAAATGAAACACAAACTTAGAATATACGTACA